>JACEFZ010028289.1:470000-595000 GCA_014155875.1 Cepaea nemoralis | reverse complement strand
AGGATAGAGGAGGGGTCGATCCGAAGAGAATGGTTGCTGCCTCTGAAGCGGTCTCGGCTGGCAAAGATTAGTTTCATCTTCGTTCCAGGTCATGCGGGAGTACAAGGAAATGAGCGGGCTGACAAGCTCGCAGGTAACGCTACTGTGGAGGGCGGTCGCGCCATGGACCAGGCTGACATTCTGAATGCTCTACGAGAAGTGAGACTTTTGCGAGAACCAAGTGATGACTGTGAATCTACAACAATGGCCAGACTGCGGGAGCAGCAAATTAAAAGAGGGGTGGCCAAACAAGAACACTACGCAGGAAGCCAAAGAAGATTGATAAACCAACACAGAACTGGCGTCGTTAGCCGCTACACGCTGCGGGATTTGCTGAGGAGGGGATCCGAGCACTTATGGACTGAATGGTTCGATGTGCAACGAGGATGATCTGTCGACTAACTAACTAACTAACTAACTTGCAAAGAAATCACAAACAACATAAAAATGCTGGAGTTGACTGCGATGTCCTCTTACAGGATAAACAACTAACTTTTTAAACTACGTGGACAGACGGATGATATATCGCCATACTAGGGCCATCGTGCTATTTATGTTGTTTCGTGCTTCTATCACAATTTCAATGCTCAGTGAAAGAAAATTTACATTATAATACTTGTTCGTCCTGTTTTTGTGTTATCTGTTGGCATTTATATTTGCCGAAGACTTATCACCGCAACTTTCTCCATTTCTGTAACACTGAACTCCTCCACTTGTGCGTATGCGTTTAATCATCGATGTGTCCATGTAACAACAAATGTGTTGTCAGTTTATTTAGTTAACAGGATGACTGGGAAGGCGAAGTGCATTTAACAGCTGACAAGTTTGTTCAACATGCATCTAGGTGGAAACAAAGTCCGATTATTGCGGTAGATGGTCTGGAAATCTCCATTACAAGAGTTGTTATATTCACAAGTAAGATAGAAGTCATGGTAATATTTAAAAAAAATATTGTACCTAAATGTTCAATCAACGTAAATGACGTTATTTTGGGGCAAATGCAAAAATTCAGATATCTAAGCACATGCATAACATCAGATGCATGATGCACCACAGCAATAAAAAAAAAAACAAGCAAAAACTGCAATGTATCAAATGAAGAAAAGTTAGTGCAATAATTCTTTGAAAGTCAGAAAAAGAGTTCTTTCATGTAACATAAAACCAATTTCAACATCCGGCTGCCTGGACAATTAGTAAACAGTCGAAAACATTCCTTTACGCCTTGGAGAAGTGATTTTATAGAAGAATGATGAACATTTGTTCAGCCAAAATAAGCAATCTGGACGTTTTGATGGAAGCTAAGTCGCAAAGACAACATATCGCAAACAACAAAAAAAGCAATCATAATTTTTTGGTTACATTATGAGAAGACAAAAGCTGGAACATGTTGTGACAACCAAAACCACTTGAGAAAAGAAGGGATAGGAAGACTAGAGTGAGAAAATTCTTTACAGTCTTGTGTTATGGGATCAGAAAGGAGTCAACAAACGAATTGATCCATGCCGTCGGAGATCGCAGTTTGTGGAGAAGCATGATCGCCCACGCCATAGCAGCAAGACACCGGATGATGATGATGATTTACAACTGAAAGTGATATATTCTTTCTGTGATTGACTGTAGTTGGAACGATGTCTAGGACATGCTGTAGAGTGGTATTGCTAGCGACACTGTGTGTTTGTGTTGTTTGTCCATCAAGAATGATGATGACCATTCATTTCATCCAGTGGGGTTGAAGGTATGGAGCCGTGGGTTCTAAGATGGCTGATAAGGCATATTTTGGCTCGAAATGTTCTTTGACAATGTGGGCAAAGAATGCTTGACGTTTCTGGAGGAGGATTTCCTGCAGTGGTTTTTCTGTCCTGCCTTTTCTTCACAGCTCTTGCAGTCCTGGTTGCCTCACATATGACTGCACCCTTGCGTAATGATGCACGCCACGAATTTCGGTCTCTGGCTGCAGCCTCCCAGGTGTCATGATGAATTCCAAAAGCATTCAGTGAGATTTTCAGAGTGTCTTTAAAGCGTTTCCTCTGGCCACCTTGGGAGCGTTTACCACAACGCAGTTCGCTGTAAAAAATTCGTTTAGGGAGCCTGTGATCTGGCATGCGAGTCAAGTGACCAGCCCAGCGAATCTGATTCTTCATCAGTAGAGTGTGGATACTGGGCATGGACGCTCTTTCTAGGACTTCAGTGTCTGGAATCTTGTCTTGCCATTTAATCTTCAGTAGCTTCCTAAGGCAGACTGTGTGGAAGTGATTTAATTTCCTAGCGTGTCGCTGATAAGCAGTCCAGGTTTCACAAGCATATAGCAGTGTGGATAATACAACTGCTTTGTAGCGACACTACACAACTGCTAAAGTAGCGACACTAATCAAGAGCAGCCTCGGTAGCCTAGTGGCTAGACATTCACATGCCGACCGTGTGGCCATGGATTCGATCCGCAACTGGGCGAACTTGATTTGTAAAATTTACCTCGACCCAGACTAAAATAGGGTACCAATGATGTCTTGGGAGGTGAAGACGGCCGGTTTGATACTGACCACTTTACCCACCGCTAGTCATCTGATCAGTAAAATATGGGTCCAGCACTACATTCCCCCATATTTGTTTCTTAGTTGCGTACATTAAACTGTGTATAGTTGGTAAATCTGGGTACCTATTTTTTATTGTTGGGAAAGTCATCTATCAAAGATCTTTTATTTATTGAAAATTTAATTATAAGTTACGATATGTTCGGAATTCGGGATTTCATATTGATATGTAAGGTATCAAAGAAACACACAGAGGCAGTCTTTAGTAAAGTCTAATAACCTAACAACGCTTAGTGAACGCAATATTAGCTGATTCACTGCCAAAGGATAATATATAGCCAAATTTGCCTGTCAACAACTCAACTAACAGGCATCATCGGGTACTTCTGGCACACCAATACAAGACAACTTGCAAGTCGTGTGCGAGGAAAATAAATGGTACATTTTTATTGCCGTTGGCTCGCTACATTGAACAGTCGCTATTGAAACACACAGCATAAAGCCACACAGTATTATCTATCACGAGCTGCTAACCACTAAGCTAACTTTCTACACAAATAAACACAAGAAAAACCCTATCGCTACTCTAACGAGGTGTACACTAGAGGTCCCGTCTCCCGTCTGACAATCTTCCCTTCCGCGGTCACACACCACGCGGATTGACTTTCACCTTGGTGCGTGTCGCCTCACGTCGCACGCCGATGGTAGACGTGGCCTGTTGAGTGTATACTCAACTTCTCTATGGCTACCACGAGGCGTGATGTTATTGTGATTAGAGTGTTAACTCTCTGAACACCGCCTGCGTGTCTCATGAGGGAATGGTTAACCATCTCCTATCACCTCCTCTTCCCTGCTCTTCCCTCGGGCACCCTATCCCCTCCTGGCCTCTTCAAGAATGACTGCCCTTCCTAGTGGAGGGGATGTGGTCGAGTCTTTGACACACACCCACCCCTCTTGTGTTGCGTCATCAATTTTCACTCATTGGTTGTGACGCAAGAGGTTTCAAAAAAAAAAATTAGTGTCTCTAATTTTTGTCAAAGACTCTAGATAACCTGGCTTGGGGCATTCTAATAGAGTTCTACTGACTATTGTCACAATGTAGCAAAACTTTACTTGGCTACTGGCAATCGCCACAAGCTTGACTGGTTGGCGTGAGCCCTTTCTCACATGCTATATTATACTTATTAGAGGTATGTCTGAACCGGACCGTTGTCTTATAAGACCTGCCCTCACATAGTAAATTAACTTACTACCCATACAAAGTTGACTTTCTTAGGGTCAACGCATGAATTGCTTCATGTCCCCCATATAATATCTAACAACCATTATACAAGAGTGTGTGCGACAGGCTTTACCTATTTCGCTTCCGCGCGTAAAGTATTATTTCACTGTTAAGTTAGTTTTTCGTTGTCTATTATGTCCCCTGACCCAAAGTTATCTCCCTTTGATCTAGAAAAAGTGTATGTAATTTATATGTTTGTTTTACTGGTTGTTTGTGTGTTTGGATGTAATTACTCTACTAATTTAACTTTTAATCTATGTTTCTAATTCCTATGTGTATGTATGTCAGTTTTTTAAGTGTCATAATTTGGTTAAATGTGGCCACAAACAGGTGTATAACCCTAATTCGTGACTACATTTCCTTGTTATGAAACCCAAAATACTGTAATCTAAGTTCTAAACTATATTACAGACAACACATTCACACTAACACATTTTCACCAACGAAAACCAACATCAACACAGACAAACATTAAAAGTCGAACCAGGCAGCAGAAGACTACGCTGACTAATTTCACTCTCTCTCCCGTCTATTTTCCATTCGCTCTCCTTTTCACACTTCTGTCATACTCCTTTCACTCCTAATTCTGTCACACATCTTTTATCCTTCCACACGAATTCTTCTGATTATTTAAAAACCTTGGAGTGACACTGTACAGATTTGGCTCAGTTTGAGAAATTTGAGCTCAATGACTGTGCGAAAATCGCTGCACGAGTCATGTATTTACAATATATTTACACGGATGAGAAAGGGTTGATGGTTTGTCCCCTTGGTCTCATCATCCACTATATTACACTAACATAACACTCTACATTCTAACATACTAATATTAATTCTATAAATAATATATAATGTGTTAACTAAATTTTGTCATGTTAATTATATGATATGTTTATATTAATCCTTATGTTTATGTAATCTAAGGGAAGTAATTTAACTATTTAAATGTAATGGATGTGATGTGAGTTATGTACCTTAATTACATGGATGATGTGAACACAAATTATGTAATTTCCTAAATACTATGCTAAATAATGTTTTTACATGTACAATGGAATTATATGAGTAATGTTCTTAATCTAAATGGTGTAAATGATGTATGTTCACTTATCTACTCTTTTTAAACTATTCTGATGTAAAATGATGATACTTAATAAATGGTAATGTTTAATAGATGATATGGTTTCATGAAGATGGAATAAACTAAACTAAACTGAAGGTAAATTAAATGTAATAATCTAAATGGTACTATTCTTATCATAAATTTAATTTAATTTATAATTAACTCTTGTTATATCTAAACTAATATTTTACGTTACATTTAAGTTAAGTAAATGGGTTAATTACTGTAATACCTATTCTATTAAAATAAATGAGAACTATTATATTTCCCTAACCTACATCTACTTTGTCATTATCTTAAAATATTATATTACATATCACATTAAGTTTATATACATGGTATTCAGTTTCCACAGGTTAGTATTTGCCTTCATGTTTGTACTTCGGTTGTATAGGCATAATATATCTACACACTTTGCCTGGGTATCTGAAATACATTACACAGTCATCATAGTGTTCTCTCGGTAGTGCACGTGTAGAGTTCACTGGTGTCGTAGCTCAGTCTTTTTGTGTCTGTAATTAAGCATTGTTCTGACACTGTTTTCTGCGTTTCACATAAATGATACACCGGAATGGAGCTTAGTTGGAAATGAGCTGTCCTAGTTCACACGGTGATATCTACGTTTGCAGCACAGTTCTTCACTTGAATGTCTACGGACACATGATAGTTCACTGTTCTTGGTACATGATTAAGCACATATTGTCGGATGTATATGTAACCTATTTTACATAGCATATTATAATCTATTCATGTACTAACTTATCACTCTACATTTATATGTGGGATTTCAGGTATTTCTACCTCAGATGGTAAAATTAGTGACCACCTGAATATCCGGTCATTTTGATGCATACCACTCTGTATGACCGTGATCAGGGAGTTGTCGGTCTGGACAATGCAGTGAACATCCGTCAGAACTCGATGGAGCTTTCTCACCGTATAGATGACGCTTAGGGTTGCAACTGTGATATGGAATCTCTGGACTCAGCATGTGTGATCTTACGGCTCACGTAGCAAATCGGATGGAAGATGCCCTCAAAAAATTGGCCTAGTACTGCAGTGATGGAGATTCTGCTGGCATATGACCTAAGATAATAAATGAGCCTAGGATTAGGCAAGCGGAGGGATTGGAATATTTACAAAAAAGGATCTTCAATTTTGACAATGCAGGAATTAATAATGCATCTTTCACATTTCATTTCCAGAAGATTTTAAGACATTGGAAAATATAATTGTAATTTCTGAGTAATTTACTAATCCTAGAAGGCTTCTGACCTGTTTCTTTCTGTTAGACATGGTCAGATTCATAATTTTGGTACTACTTTTCAGGTCAGTCTACAGTTGGACTTGAGAAATGACATGACCCAAAAATGAATTTATTTTAGGCATAATTTGACTTTGCTTGGTTTGACAGTGAGACCGAAGAGTCGCACTCTGTCAAAGGCATGTCTCAGTTTCAGTAGGTGTATTGTCCAGTCATCAGTATTCTGATTTATTCATGTGTATTCTATAAGTTCACTACATGTATGCCCCTCGTCGGATTTGCCAGTCTCGCTAACTAGTGTAGTTGCGCTATGTATGTCTGTCGTCTGATCACTAGGTGTTGGTGCACTCTGTTCGTCTGTCACTACTTCTGTCTCTTGTCTTGAAAAGTGAGGTTTTCGCATGTTGACATGGAATATCTCTAAGTGTCTGTTTATCGATATTTCATCGTCAACATGTACCATGGTTATGTACCATCTTGAATGGTCCTTGCCATTTCGTTTGTATGGAAGTAGCCTAAATCTGTCTTGATCAAGTTCAAGATCACTTGTTTTCGCACCTTTGTTTGTGTGCTTGTGGTAGAACTGACCCTTCCTCTATCAAATGGCTTGGGTGCCAGTGTAGAGGGTTGTACTTCAGCTGTAGGATGTCCACCCTTAAACTTTCGTACTAATTGTTGACAGACATTACAAGCAAATACATTATGACAAAATAATTTTATATTATTGAAAAAACCTGGCCTGTTATTGTTGTATGCCAGATGACCAGCACACGGTGTTTTATGTGCATTCTTTAGCACAGTTAAACGGTGTTGTTCAGGTAACACCTGTTCATGGTTACCTGTAGTATGACATCTAGTTGAAATGCCATTCTTCAATCTAGAGAACACTGATGTATGTTTGGTGATTTTGGCTCTTTGTTTCATTAAGTTTAAATATGGAGACACATTAAGATCAGATTTCTGCTGGTGTATAAATTTCTGTGTGTTTGTGTCATCTGTGCTGGTTGGAAAAAGCATCAGTAGTGTCTCATCTTGTAATGGGTCATGATGTTTTGAAGTGTCAACTCTGGTTGTTGCCTTAGCTGCATTTAATTTCTCCCATGCAACTATTTCATCACTAGTACATTGTTTCAGTTGGGGTAAGCACCCCAAAATTAAATCAGTACAAGGGTTGTCAAGTATTGCACAAGTAAAGGTACCCGAAAGAAAAGGAGTATTAATGTGGGCTTTTGCCAAAGGGTAGATCTCAACGTTACCCGAAAAGGTTCGGCATTTCACAGTGTCACCTGTGTAATCACCCGGACTCACTAGTTCTTTTCGAAGACCAATAAGGGTGCTGCCACTATCCAGCAAACATTGGCATGGTACATTATTGACCATTGCATTGTGGAACACCAAATTGCCTCTGGAGGCTAGTGCTGCATTTACACTCTCGGATGAGCATGGTACTGTATGTCCACATTCTAGTCTTCCGTCTGCATGGAATTGGTGACATCGTTCACAGCTGTCAAAGCTTAATATATCGTTAGCAGCACACACATCCTCTGCTTGGTTAGTTGGTAAGTCACTTTCAATCTCACACTCATTCTCACTACCACTATCTGAAGAGGTGTCAATCAACATAGCGTTGTTAGCTTTCAAACGTTGGCGGCCAAGGCACTTATTAGAATAATGGCCATAAGAGGAACAAAAAAAAACATTTGATTGCACGCCTGTATGCAGATCGTTTGCTTTGCTGCTTCTTGATCACATTTTCAAGATGCGCCGGATAATTCGGCGATTTGTCGCACATAGCATAAGTGTCGTGCATTAGTTGACAGTACATGCATTTGGAAACTTTTCTGTCTTTCTTATCATACTTCTGAAAAGGTTTTCTGTTACCCTGATAGTTTTTTGATTGGTCTTTGACAAAGGAAACTATCTCAGAGTCACTTGAGGTCTTAAAAATCTCTCTGTTAGAAGAAAAATATGCTGAGCCTTTTTTTTCGAACTGCTCGATGTTCTCAATGTCCGACTGCTGCAAAAACTTAGCAAAAGGAGAAGGTATAGTAGATATAACCTTGTCCATAGCTATTAGGTTTTTTAATCTATCAAAGTCTTTTCCTATGTTAGCTGCTTTAAGCCACCTGTTTAGTACACTCTGCACATTTGAAAAATAATCTATAAAAGTTTCACTAGGTTTAGGTTTTAAATTTGAGAACTGAACCTGATACCCAGGGGCATCAAGTAAAAAGTGCTGCATAATCCTATCATGGATGTATTGATAGCTAGATCTAAGTTCAATAGGAATAGACTCTATTACTTTAAGGGGCTCACCACTTAGATTCTTCATGTAAATCGGAGCCCACATATCTAAAGGAACTTGGTGATATTTAAATTGATACTCTACATTCTCTGTCCAGGCTGATATGGAATCATCTTTACAGTATGGTTTGATAATATTTTTGTATTTGTTGAACTTATTTTCTTCTTGTTGACTTCTTAATTTAGTGGCAGAGATCTCTGCGTGTGAGTCTACATCCATACCCTTCATCTTTAACTGTGTCTCTGATTCAACTTGTATTTGCTTTTCCCTAACATCTATCTCTTTTTGCTTTAGTTCTCTCTCTTGATCTATTTGCTTTTGCTTTAGATCTAATTCCTTTGTTTCAATTCTTTCTCCTGATCTAATTGCTTTAGCTTAATCTCCTTATCATGTTCTAACTGTTGTTGTTTAACTGTCTTATCATGTTCTAGCTGTTTCTGTTTGTTATCTCAGCTAGTTGAGCAATCTCTTTTGATGCTGTCTTTCTTGTTCTCTTTCTCGTGCGCGTTCGTCCCTCTCTGCATCCTTTGCTTCCTTAAATTTCCTATCAGCATATTCCTCTAAGTCCTTTCCTGTATATTGTAAATCTTTACCTGCTTTTATAAAGTCAGATAAGGTCGCCATGCTGTTAAGTAATTAGCTAGTGTTGACTTACCCTGCTTTGTTTATTTACCTATTTATCTACAATCTTATCTATTTGTTCCTCGTTAAGGAATATTAATTTTATTTCCAGTTTATGTGTTGCACAAAATTCTATGTTGGAATATCAGAGCACAAAAAATATGATACTGTATCACAAGCTGAAAAAGAGATGCACTATTAATCACAATGCATGCCAAAAATATAGGTATACTCAACTTAATGTTCCCGAGAATCGGGGAACGAAAGCTCCGTCGACACAGGTCACCTTGTTTGGTACACTGGGGTGGAGGCACGTTTCATAAGTAACACACTATATTTGGCACACCGGTGTATGTGCACAGCTGTTGTTTGCCCTCTGATATGTAGGGCAGCAGTAAACAGGCCTACTATACGATATAATTTACTCGACAACTAAGGACAATGACTTAGACAATGACAGACTCACGAACAACTAGAACATGTATTAATTAAATTAAATGTCAATGTCCTGTCTTTGTTTTAAACAGTAATTGCCTTTCGTTACTAATCTAGTTAATTTCTGTAAACGTTGTGCAGCTAAGTATCATATGCTTAGCCCAAAAATAGTTCCATCGTGACGATAAACAAAGAGAAGATAGAACCAAAAAAAATGAATAACTGCTTTTAAAGAAATAAAAATAATATAATAATGTGTAAATAAATAAATATATTCATTTAGTAACTTCAAATAAACAAATAATAAATAATATATAGCACAGATTCAGGCGAGCCGCCGCTAAGCGATCTTGTAAACACTCGACTGCTTTATGCTAATGACGCAGAATAACTGTCTGTCAATCACTCTACGTCACCGCGCAGCGCTATTCTTAGTTTTGAAAAATCGATATTGTCGGCTGGCGATGTATTGCTCCGCCCTGAATCATGTTTGGTGCTTATTCAAGAATAAATTGGTAAATATATGAATAAATATCAGAAAATAAGAATATTAATACTTACAGCTTTGACGAATACATGATTTCATTAAATAAATGTATCATAAACACAATTAAACACTATTTTGTCACGATAGGCATATTTCTAGCTCGCAAATTCTCCTGTCTGCACTAAATTATCGTTACTACAAAAATTAACCCTAGTCTGGAGCCCTGTGGAAGAGTGGATTAGCTTGAACTTTTCGTTCAAGCTTCACTTTCTGACACCACAATTACCCTTTACTGTGGGTATTAGCTTGGCGCTTTCGTCCAAGCACCACTTTCTGACACCACAATTACCCTTTACTGTGGGTATTAGCTTGGCGCTTTCGTCCAAGCACCACTTTCTGACACCACAATTACCCTTGCCTGTCAACAACTCAACTGACAGGCATCATCGGGTACTTCTGGCACACCATACAAGACAACTTGCAAGTCGTGTGCGAGGAAAATAAATGGTACATTTTATTGCCGTTGGCTCGCTAAGCATTGAACAGTCGCTATTGAAACACACAGCATAAAGCCACACAGTATTATCTATCACGAGCTGCTAACCACTAAGCTAACTTTCTACACAAATAAACACAAGAAAAACCCTATCGCTACTCTAACGAGGTGTACACTAGAGGTCCCGTCTCCCGTCTGACAATCTTCCCTTCCGCGGTCACACACCACGCGGATTCACTTTCACCTTGGTGCGTGTCGCCTCACGTCGCACGCCGATGGTAGACGTGGCCTGTTGAGTGTATACTCAACTTCTCTATGGCTACCACGAGGCGTGATGTTATTGTGATTAGAGTGTTAACTCTCTGAACACCGCCTGCGTGTCTCATGAGGGAATGGTTAACCATCTCCTATCACCTCCTCTTCCCTGCTCTTCCCTCGGGCACCCTATCCCCTCCTGGCCTCTTCAAGAATGACTGCCCTTCCTAGTGGAGGGGATGTGGTCGAGTCTTTGACAATATATGTGGGCAGAAGCCGTCTCCGCGGGGAAGGTTCTACAGACGCAGTACGGGCGATTTGGCAACATACTGCTTTGCGTTGGGTTTTTACGAAATGGTATGGGTGCCCGTTGTTCAGAACGCAATGGCAAACTACTGAACGTAAACTTGCAAAGAACTCAATCGCACCGAACTCAATCGCATAAGTACTTGGTGTGATGAAGCTGGGGCAATGGTCAACCCAACAAAGGCAACAGTGACTTGGTTCTCGTTGAATAATCATATTGTCAACAATCCAACACCAACTGTAATGCTGTGTTCAGAGACGGTGGAAAGAACGCAGGCAATGAATTACCTGGGGATACGGTTTGATCGAAGCCTTGCTTATAATGTGCACATAGACCAGGTGATAACAAAGGCCAAGCGGGGTTTGGCAGCGATGCGGGTGATGGCGGCAGCAAACTGTGAGCAGCGCCATCTATGTCTTCTGTACGAGGGGCTGGTCATGTCTGTTTTGGAGTATGCAATGGCAATCCTGACTCTCAGCCATAAGCAGATAGAAAGGATGGAAAGGATACAGAATGAAGCTATGCGCATTATTCATGGATGTACAAGAGATACAGCATGCAGGGCGATGCGCTACCTTCTTGATTTTCCAACCATTGAAGAGAGAATACAAGTTTGCAGGGCACGCGCCTACCTCAGAATTAACGCAAACACACAACATCCACTGCATAGTGAAATTAGGAAGGTGAAGGGCAGCAGGTTAAAAAGAGGACGGTCGTGGATGGGTCAAGCCGAAGACATTCTTCAACAGGTGTGTTCACTTGAGGACTTAGAACCTGGCGAGGAGTGGGTGCAAGTGCCAACAGACTTCTGCACATCCTTTTCAGTTTGCATCCAACTAGATAGAAAATGCAGACAAGAAAATCCGGCTGCTGTTGAGGCTGAAGTACAAGCGTTGATTTTCGAGAATTCGCTAGACGGTGACGCGGTCATCTACACAGATGGGTCGGTCGTCCGACATGTGAGAAGCACTTGGGCCTTTACAGCTCGGGCCGGAGGGAGAATTGTGAAGGAGGACTCTGGTGCTTTCACTGAAACCACAAGTAG
The DNA here is from genome assembly GCA_014155875.1 of Cepaea nemoralis. Taxonomy (NCBI): domain Eukaryota; kingdom Metazoa; phylum Mollusca; class Gastropoda; order Stylommatophora; family Helicidae; genus Cepaea; species Cepaea nemoralis. The sequence continues at coordinate 582,813 of JACEFZ010028289.1, read as the reverse complement.
CCTGACCATGGAAGTCATGGCAGTAAGTAAAGCAATAACGTGGCTCGAGACACAGACATTCACTAGGGCTTGTTTCCTTAGCGACTCAATGAACATGATCAAGAGGATAGAGGAGGGGTCGATCCGAAGAGAATGGTTGCTGCCTCTGAAGCGGTCTCGGCTGGCAAAGATTAGTTTCATCTTCGTGCCAGGTCATGCGGGAGTACAAGGAAATGAGCGGGCTGACAAGCTCGCAGGTAACGCTACTGTGGAGGGCGGTCGCGCCATGGACCAGGCTGACATTCTGAATGCTCTACGAGAAGTGAGACTTTTGCGAGAACCAAGTGATGACTGTGAATCTACAACAATGGCCAGACTGCGGGAGCAGCAAATTAAAAGAGGGGTGGCCAACAAGAACACTACGCAGGAAGCCAAAGAAGATTGATAAACCAACACAGAACTGGCGTCGTTAGCCGCTACACGCTGCGGGATTTGCTGAGGAGGGGATCCGAGCACTTATGGACTGAATGGTTCGATGTGCAACGAGGATGATCTGTCGACTAACTAACTAACTAACTAACTTGCAAAGAAATCACAAACAACATAAAAATGCTGGAGTTGACTGCGATGTCCTCTTAAAGGATAAACAACTAACTTTTTAAATTACGTGGAGAGACGGATGATATATCGCCATACTAGGGCCATCGTGCTATTTATTTTGTTTCGTGCTTCTATCACAATTTCAATGCTCAGTGAAAGAAAATTTACATTATAATACTTGTTCGTTTAATTGCGTACCATATCTGGTCCTAACCTACGTGTTTGTTTGGCACTGAATTAGTTAATTAAGCTGGACAGATAGAACATGCAAAGCTGGTGACCATCTGAGGAGATCCCATTTATGCTTATGTTAAGGCTATTTTCTCTTCTTAACACACACAGGAAACAAAAAGACGGGGAGAGCGGCACTATTTGGATCATGAATAAAATTTGGGGGAACTGCGGTAAAGCTGTGGAAATGTAAACAATATAAAATAACACAAAGTAATGCAGCTTTACAGAACAGAATTAGGAAACATACAGGACGTTGTGGCGATTAACACAATATATAGTCACGGAAAAGACCCTCCAGTGACTACATTATTCTAGTCACCATTTGGATCACGACTCCCAGACTCCCAAGATCTTTCTTCTGTTGCGTTTCCGTAGAGTTTATTCTTATTATGTATAAAATGGGGAGGGAGGTGCGGCTGTGCAGTGGCTAGACTCTCGCCTGCCGGCCAGGTAGTGAAGAGTTCAAATTGACATCGAGACGGATTTTAAAAATTCATCTGGGCTGCCTAGTAGACCCAGGTAGTCTAAAATAGGTATTTGGAAGTGTCTTGGGAAGTGTCTTGGTAAAGTCGGCTGGTGTGAAACAAATCACAACACGTATAGATTGGGGGTGTATCTATAAAATATGGATTTACCGCCATATGTCCAAAGCGCATTGAAGCTTGAAATGGATAGTTATCATTTCGTTTATCAAATAAGGACATTAGCAATTCCAGCAGGTGAGAAATCCTGGAGACCATTTAAGGGGTTGCTAAATAAATGAATACGTACTGAATTACCTATAAAATCACAAACAGCCAGTAAATGCAGGAGGACACTTGTAAAGCATAGGACACTAATTGTATTTCAAGGATGAAATCTGATCTACTATACATTATTCATTTTAACTCTTCATAATGTCACCTGTTGTCCCTGGGGTGAGAGGAATCAACAAGCACACTCTTTAATTCTATATCATCAGCCTTGGAATCTAATTGACCCTTGTCTACACAACCCCTTTCAGTCTCTGGATCACTATCTCTCTCACTTATTACCATGGGACAATACCCCTCTTCATATTCCTCCAGAACATACCCACACAACTCTGGCTACTAACAAATGATACAATAATTTAATAAAGAAAAGTGTCAGGTGTGTGCACTGTATGTGTATAGAACGTCTGTAGTATAGTCTATTGTGTATGTGAGATGAGGCCAGTTAGTTCAGGATCTTTCATCATAGTGTCCGGCCATACCACAACACAACACAGCAGTGTTCAGATGGACCTCACCGAATGAAGCGTCTCTCCGGCCAGGGGCCGACTTCTTCCCGATGCTCGTGGATAGTCTGGGTGTCTGGTTACTAGTACTGAATATGGCATAATACTGTCCATGAATCCGGAACACACGATGTACCTATTATGTCTATAAAAATCCTGTAACTTAGGAACCTTTCCATCTATCACACACAATCTCCAAATTAAAAAAAATAAAAGACTTCTGTCTTGTTGGACAATGTTACTGCATAAATCTCTTTGTTATTCCACCTCTCTACCTACTATTGTACATAGTCCATGGAGGTGTTTATAGTTTCGTAAAATCAACTGTCTTGGGCACTCAATCACTGATAAACTAGCCCTTTCATGATAAACACTCTTGGTTTAGATGAGACTATGATTTGTGGAACGGTGTCCCATTGCAGAGACCATTTAGCAGAACTGCACTCGGTGTGACTGCCATTGTCGACACCTCAGATTTGTCTTTCTGTTCTCAGATAGTAGAACCTGTCGAAAAGAGAACACCCGGTGAGAGAAACCCGATTCAAACCCACTATATGTGAGTGTAGGCCGAAGGCCACACTCAGATATTTATATCCTAATTAACATTGAACTAAACTCTGACAGAAGGCAGAGCAGTTCATCACATTGGCCTGAGATGTGGTAAGGAAAGGAAAGACTAAAGGAAGGCGAAGAAACCCCAGTAGACACCCTACAGGAAGATCCTACCATTGAAACTTCCCTTATCCCCCCAACCACTCTCAATCTCGCTGAATATCCTCCCACGACATTGGTCTTACCCTGCTGAGTAAAACGATATATCACTCGACATAGTTTAAGCTACGCTTCAGCCGGCTGCGGCCGACGCTCCTAGAATAGGTTCACACAACGCCCCATCACTACACTCGATTACTAATCTCTATTAATTAAATACCTTATGTAAGCTATTCCGTTACTAGAATCGAAACCACCAAGTCACATCATTGACAAATGTCTGTCGCCTTTAAACAACACTAGACACCGTGATTTCTTTTCTTATTTGTAACTGGAACAGATCCACACTCCATTTCGTGCTTAATCCAGCCTGCACACTGATTTCAAAATGTTTATCCCCTGCCGCGAACTGTGTGTCTCAATGACGTCACTGTCTTGGCCAGAATCCAGATGCAGAGAAACTCTCCTCTCTCATTCTGGGATCGTGGTAAACAATCCACCAACTTGTCCTGCTTTGATCCGGGAACCTTTCCCCGGTTCTCAAAGAATTCCGGTCGGCGTTTGATCTGGGAAACCCTTTTCCCAACATCAAATAGTTGTGGCGGCCTAGAAACGGCTGTCTCCGGCGATTTATCATTTTGGTCGGCGTCTCCAGTAATTCCGTGACAATAAGATGCAAGGATCCTGTAGCAGACGCTTTAACAGTCATCGTCCCCTATCGTATCGTGTCTCTAGTGAGAATATAAGTGCAGGCATAGAATGACCCATCCTTTCTGGTCTATCTTCGTGCCAGGATTTGCTTTTCCTACCTCTTTTACGATTGCCATGAACTATTCTCTCGTGGACCGCTACTTCAACGGGTGACATTCCGAAATCAGGGAGACCTCCACTATCAGTCCCCACCAGTACTGACCTGCGTACGTGTATACTATTTCCTAGTATGCCTGCGGAAACAAGCTCATCGTCTGGGGTAGTCAATTTAGGGACACGACCGGTATTAGTAATATAAAGTTCCTTGCTTCTAATCCACTTACACATGCACATTTCACTACATGTCAACGCAAAGATAACCGAATATGCCTCGAAGAAAAGCTGAAATGGAAATACGTGCCTTACTTAATCTGATTTTAACTATTAGGGCCGCTCTAAGTGGAATTTGGTAACTTGGAGTGACTGTTAAGCAATTTCCAGTGTCGTGTGGTATACAACGAAATAAACAAACACACGTAGATTCTCAGCCATACTATGAAACGTAATAAAAGCACCATCATCATCATCATCATCATCATCATCATCATCATCATCATCATCATCATCATCATCATCATCATCATCATCATCATCATCATCATCATCATCATCATCACTATCAACATCATCATCATCATCACTATCATCATCATCATCATCATCATCATCATCATCATCATCATCATCATCATCATCATCATCATCACTATCACATCACTATCATCATCATCATCATCATCATCATCATCATCATCATCATCATCATCATCATCATCATCATCATCATCATCATCATCATCATCATCATCATCATCATCATCATCATCACTATCAACATCACTATCATCATCATCATCATCATCATCATCATCATCATCATCATCATCATCATCATCATCATCATCATCATCATCATCATCATCATCATCATCATCATCATCATCATCATCATCATCATCATCATCATCATCATCATCATCACTATCATCATCATCATCATCATCATCATCATCATCATCATCATCATCATCATCATCATCATCATCATCATCATCAATTACCATGTCCGCTTATGAGTCTGCAGCAACGTCTGCCTTGGACCCTCGTCGTTCACTCACACAGCCATTATCTCTTCCATCTCTGGAGGTTGTACATCGGCATTTAACGTTGTCTGCCTCTTGCATACATTACCTCAACGCGTTCCTTCATCATTTTCTTTACTGAGGCGCTGTTTCTGTGTATATCCGAAGGACCTTAATTGGTGTTCTTAAGCACCTTAATCTGTCCTTGATCTTAACTATTTATTTAGTTTTTTTAATGTGCCAGATATTGTATTACTTCTTTGAATGATGAAGACACGAGCAAAGTGTTGTAGAATCTATTGCCTGGCATATTTCACTGCATCTCGCTGGATGGATACTGAGGAAATCAATAAACATAACACAAAGCAACCCATGCATAATTCAAACTGACATACACAGCAGACATATTCCCTCGGTAATTTACTGTGACTACCACAAGGATTCTACAATGACTGTGATGTCTTTATATATATGCAAAGCGAAGGCAGAGACATCTGACTCAGCATTTCTTAACAGTTAGGTCAGGGTAGGTGCTGTCCGTCCGTCCGTCCGTCCGTCCGTCCGATGTCCGTCCGTCTGTCCGTCCATCCGTCCGTCCATTCGTCCGTCCGTCCGCCCGTCCATCACCGCTATCAGCAGAGAAAGTTAAAGCGTGTTGAAACTCTCAGTCGCACCGATCTCCATTGTTAACTGTAGAATATGAAAAAAAAATAAAATGCAAACATCGAATAGTGATTTAGTGGTGTCAAAATGGTGATATGGGTAAGCCTTGTCATTACACATATATTTCCCCTACAAGAAAATATATACACAACGTAATCACAATTACATGTCATTCGAGCACCTTATTAAGATAGCTGCATGTCCTTTTACAGGACATCGCAATCAACCCCAGCATATTTGGCTGTTTGGTATTTTACGTTTAGTAGCTTGCAGTTGCCTTCTGAATGGCCGACGCTCACCAATGCGAAAATCCAGTTAAAGCGGTTTGCTTTCAAATCACCCGTGGCTGACTTCAAAACCTGATATATCGGGAATCTAAGACTTTGTTCACCACATCTAAGGGACATAAACCGACGAAACCTTATTATAGACCGGTAAACATAACATGGGGAGCGGCTGGCCGAGTAGTTAAGAACCCCGGGGTTCTCTTTCGGGAAACCCGGGTTCGAATTCTCGGTAAGGCGTGGCTTTTTTCTCTCGGGGGCAAAAAGAAAATCCTAACCGACTGTACAAGCTGGGCGGCCTTAATTCTTCAGGCTCAAGCCCTCTCTGCCCTACAATGCAAGGCACTATAGGCATTAGATGACAGTATGACAGAAATAATGTATATAAATGAAGGACTCCGTTTCAAGCCGTGAGAGGTGTTGGGTGCATGTCCTGGCAGCTCTGTGGCGACGCTGTTGTGGACGCAATTCCGTATACCGCGTTCGAAACACAGCTGCGAGCAATTTGGCAGTACACCGCCTTGCGATTGTTTTCACACAGTGAATGAGTGCCGGTCGTTCAGGAGGCTATGACAAACTACTGAAAATAAATTTGCCAAGAAATAACGAACCGCCAAACAATGTTGGAGTTGACCTGTAAAGGATACATCACAAATAGTTTAAAATGTACAGTGTCGGGCCAACTGGCACTAGCCGGGCGATGTGACCAACATCCCACCGGAGATGTCCTGGCACACATTGTGTTGGCTGTGGCGACCTGGATCTCTGGTCAATGACAACAGATATCCCAGTCTCGAAAGGAATTAGAAAACATGACCAGCCCTGGTGGCAGCGGTCACTGCTCTTCTGGGACTTTCATTTTAAGTTGGGGCGTTTAATCAAACTACTGTAACATAAACTTGCCAAAACACCAACAACAGCAGTGCTGGTGTTGATAGCGATGGTTTGTGGATAGGATGTGCAAAAAAAAAGGACGGGGGGAGGAGGGGCGTTTAATCCTTACAACGGCATTCACTGATTAAGTGCCATGGGATGATCACTTCGTCTTATGCGATTGCCAATAATTGTCAAGGGCTTATATATCGGTGAAATCTTGTCATTGTGTTATATTACATCATATCGGCTAGAATATCAACAAGTCTTTAGTCATACTCTGTGACACACCGCTACTTCCCATTTTCAGGAATCCATTTTGATGTTGTCTAAACCTACATTTTGTTTGGCACAAAATCTCTTAAGTTGAACTTAAACTTTGACATCACGTTCAGAAAGTAATGTGGTGTTTGTCCATCAAGATTGATGATGACTTCATTTCATCCAGTGGGGTTTAAAGTTTTGAGCCGTGAGTTCTAAGATTGCTGGTAAGGCCTATATTGGCTCGAAATGGTCTTGACAATGTGAAGAAAGAATGCTTGACGTTCCAGGAGGAGGATCTCCTGCAGCAGAAAGTAATGATAAATAGTTAACGTACAATTGCCTAGAAAACCAATCACACAAGACATGCAAGTGGATTATAGTTTCAATGATCAAATAAGGAAATGTTACGGTCATTAGCAAGTCGGTTTCCTTTAATGTTTCTTATAAATCAATGTTCACCATTTTACGGGATCTTAACACCCCGAATACCCTCTTAACTTTGGCATATACGTTTCTTGAACTCACGACTACAGTGCAAATAAGCTAATTAACTGACTATCAAATACAAACACACTAATTACACACACACACACACACACACACACACACACACACACACACACACACACACACACTATTAGACAAACCCTTCCACCCACTCACACAAGACATACACCCATCGACCCACCCACACAAGACACACACAAATATATATATATATATATATATATATATATATATATATATATATATATATATATATATATATATATATATATATATATATATATATATATATATAGAGAGAGAGAGAGAGAGAGAGAGAGAGAGTAGCGTGATATTGGCCGCATTACTCATCGTATGTCGTCAATTGGTCTAAGAATAAGCCAGCACCATATTCATTCATCCATTAGACCCTTACTGCAAGAACTTGGTGTTACAGATGCATGATCATGTCCCTCTACCAGTTTCCTGTTCTCATCACTCTCTTTAGTTCAGCATACTCTGAGCCCCAACCTTGTCGCACGCTTATGTTATGTCATTCTCCCCCAGGACGACCTTTTTTCCTGTACATTACCATCCGGCGTTTTCAGTAGTAGACCTCTGTATTTCATATTGCCACATTCATCTCTCTCTCTCTCTCTCTCTCTCTCTCTCTCTCTCTCTCTCTCTCTCCCTCTCTCGCTTTCTCGCTCTTCTCTCACTCTCTCTCTCTCTCTCTCTCTCTCTCTCTCTCTCTCTCTCTCTCTCTCTCTCTCCCCCTCTCTCGCTTTCTCGCTCTTCCTCTCACACACACACTCTCTCTCTCTCTCTCTCTCTCTCTCTCTCTCCCTCTCTCGCTTTCTCGCTCTTCCTCTCACACTCTCTCTCTCTCTCTCTCCCTCTCTCGCTTTCTCGCTCTTCCTCTCACACTCTCTCTCTCTCTCTCTCTCTCTCTCCCTCTCTCGCTTTCTCGCTCTTCCTCTCACACACTCTCTCTCTCTCTCTCTCTCTCTCTCTCTCTCTCTCTCCCTCTCTGGCTTTCTCGCTCTTCCTCTCACACACTCTCCCTCTATCTGTCTATCCAACCATCCGTCCGTATGTCTGTCCCTCTGCCTGCTTGGCTGTTTTCCTGTTTACATGTCCGAGTTCAGCCGGATTATGTGTGCATAATAACATCTGCACACGTCATCCAAGTGTTGTCTTACTTCTGCACTGTCTGGAGTATTCCTCTTTTATTGTTTCTTCGCTGTTCACATCGCGTGCTAACTAGTTATATGGACGTTGTGTTGTCTTTGTCAACTAGAATGATCCCTGTTTTCCAACATAAAACCATGTAACAGCTAAAAGTTTTGTTAGTTTGTTTGCGCTCGCTCTCTTTGAATGCAAACGTAGTCCATACACACTACTTCTAGTACCGTGGATTAGCTTTCCCTATTACCAGTGTCCCTCGCCTTCAGGCGAACCCACTCTGACTTCAGAGGTACTTGTAAATTACGTCCCCAAGCCAAGGACGAGAAGTCAACATTTACGTCCAACTGTCCAGTGTATGGGTTAAACTCTGACCTCGACATTAGCACCCCGGATATTTAAGAACGCGCATTCTTATCCATTCGGACACGCATACCTCCACAGCTGAAAGTGACTTCAATAAATAAATGGAGAAATTAGAGGAAAATAGAAGATGTCATGCGAGACTAAACAGAAATGAAATGATTATGAGAAAAGTATGAAACAGGGAGACATCGGAGAAGCGTACAAGTAAGATTGATAATTGGAAGGATTGTGGATGTTTTGGGAAGTGACGGCAGTGGGGAAGATTTCAGAGTATGGAAGTCTGGTGATGATTTGATAATGGCCCGTGGAAGAGGGCATAGCTATCAGAGAGAAAAGTATCTCGGCAGACGGGTTTGAGCGTTCATCAGACGCTTATGAAACCAGTCTCATGGATAGCACGCGACATTTGGGTGTCAGTGAACGGTTGCGTCTCTCATCAAAACGACCCTCTCTATAATTTGGTATCTTTGTCGATCACTCCTAGGGTGGACGTTCATTCATTATTCTTTCTTTATTTTCCCCATGTCTCTGTTATAACTTTGTTTGTCGATCACACCAAGGATGGACATTCATTTATTCTTCTTTCTTCACATTTCCCCGGTCCCTGTTATGCCTTTGTCAATCACTACAAGAGTGGACATTCATTCATTCATCTTTCATCCTATTTCCCCTGTCTCTGTTATGTCTTTGTGGGGTCGGTAGATTGTGAAACCTTGGACGGCTAGAAGTTACAACTAGGTTGCATTGGTTTTCAGATGGTCTGAGCCCTGAGAGAGACTTGCATCTCCTGGACTGAGATTAGTATAGAGGTCTTTCTTCCAATCCGGTACTAATGTTACTTCTCCAAGGGCACTCTTTCTCCTCCCCGCAGCCTAGACACCAGCGGAATGTTCAGTACTGGTATTTGAAGCCTCTCATTTGTGGTGAAGTATACATAGATGTGACTATGTCATTATTCAACACATTACACACAGATTAGTTGAGATTATCTCTAGGTTGGAAATTCTCTCCCCACTCCCAGCCCGCCCCCTTTAACCCCCATGCAGCCTCCGGGATTTAGACATTTCATTGTGACTAGATCTCTGACCAGTAGCCACGTGTTCCGTGGTCAGATTAGGAGACAGCTTCAGAACATTCATCACTTCTTCTTTCTGCCTATTTCCCCCTGTCTCTGTTATGTCTTTGTTTGTGGATCACCCCAAAGGTGGACATTCATTCATTTCTCTTGTCACAATGTGTGAACTGTGAAAGATGGTGTTCTTCTCTACTGTTCTGCTAACCCAACGCTTGCGGGTCAGCATCCTGTTTTGTTTTTCCTGTTTCTAAATATGTGTGCCGTCTCCGTGGCCAAAGGCTTGTGAACACGGTTCGTGAGCCGCTTACCGGGCGTTCGAAACGCAGCTGCGACCGATTTGTGCAGTAGACCGTGTCGCGTTGTGTTATGACGTCTTGGTATGGGAGCCGGTCGTTCAGAAAGCAATGGCAAACTACTGAACTTAAAATTTGCCTTAGTACATCAACAGCAGCTAAAAAATGCTGGTGTTGACTGCAACGTCCTGCAAGGGATATACAACATTAAAAAAAATATGTGTGCTGTTAGTGTCTTGCTGTGTGTAGGAAACCCTGCCGCATGACCGAGCCATCAGACTAGCTGTATTTCAACCAAAATGTTCGAGAAGCGATGAAGAAGAAGGAGAAGTAGACGGTGAACAATAATGAGGTGGAGGAAAAGAAGAAGTGTATATTTCGGACGTGATATTTGAGAATCAATAGGTCAGATATTTAAATAAATAGAATCTAATGATTTTGTTGTTATTGGAGAGTTTAATGTCATACTGTGTCAGTGTAGTCAATGTCATTAGTCACGTGACTAACACTGTAATAAGCACACGCAATAACCCAATGTTTACCTGGATTACCCGTGGCGTGTGGATTCTCCATGGCTATACACCCAGGCACACATCAAAGGAACAGTAAATCACTTTGCCACAACTTTTCAAAGCTGAAAATGGGATCTTGTCCAGTTCCATTCACTGCAGTAACTCGTGATCTTTTCAGAAACGAAAGCGGTTGACGAGTGTTTCACAACACGATCGATCGACTGTGTCCGATTGAGCATTTGGGATCAATGTTTTGAAATGGATGATTTAATTGTGTGTGTCACGTTACGGCTTATGATTAATCACTTATTATGATGTTTTTCCTGGGGCGTAACTGATTTGGTTTCTTCATTTTAGGAATACAGATAATCACGGTTGCTTTAACATGCACGTAAAAGGAACATGTGTTTATTGTCAGTGTAATATTTGATTGCTTGACCTCTTCGGTCACATTTACTTTATTTACAGTACAAATAATCCCACAGGAGGTACAATTAATTCCACTTAATTGAGTCATAACAATAATTGCCACTTTGGTCCAATTATTCGGCTGTTAAAATTTGGCGAATTCAACCAATTAGCTGAAAAACACATTAAAACGGAGTGGAGTGTGTGGATAAAAATTCATGAATAAAATATCAGAAATACATTATTGCTGCTTTTACCCCGTTCTGTTTCAATTAAGGCGGCACGATTGATCGGCTATTATCCGCGTGTATCAAGCAAAACATGATGTTCTTTTATATCTTGTATTTTGGTCTGAACATAATACATATATCTGGCAAGATATTTTAACACCTAACACAGTATATGTGGGCTCTGAAAATATTACACTCTTGCTTTTTTCGTTGTGGTTATTGTCCCACCTGGAATCTGCTACGAAATGTAGGAATGACAGCGTTAAGTTATGTTGCTACACATGTAATAACACATTACAAACACGAAATGTAGGAATGACAGCGTTAGGTTATGTTGCTACACATGTAATAACACATTACAAACACGAAATGTAGGAATGAAAACGTCATGTTATGGTGCTACACATATTTACTAACACATTATGAACACGAAATGTAGGAATGAAAGCGTAAAGTTATGCTGAGTTGAATTGATTTGAGTTGAGATAAAAACTGACATTACTGCACTCAGGACATTCCCATACACGCTCCGTCCCCTCGCTCAGCAGACAGCGAAGAGTCACACTACTAATCGTTCCCACCGTTATCTGATTGAAAGTTCACTTGATCTTCCCTTTCAGTTTTGAGATTCTACCATAACCCCTACAAATCCTACGTAATCTCACCCTTTCCACATACGAGTTCTCAATCTGTTCCCCCACCTTCTTCAACTTGTTCCACAGACGCACGACCATATCCCACTTGCCTATAAGTAATTTACCACCAAGAGGTGCATTACCTGCCAGCATATCAGCCTGCTCATTCCCCCGAATCCCCGCATGGCCATGCAAAAAAGAAAAAAAACCCAACAACATTCAATTCTCACAATCTGTGACCTATGAAACGAGGTGAGCCATTTCACACCTGTATCCGCCTGTGCCACCCAGGACCTGCCTCATCTTTGTCTATGACACCTTGACTATATCCATGGCTTCATGCAAAAGGGGGGGGGGGGTGATCTCTATCTGCAGCAACTCTCAGATACCGTTTAGCATGAAGGATCCTATCCCTATCCACCATTATTGGTAGCACCAGGCTATGCCTCATGCATATAATTGGTGTGTCCCTTGTGCGCCCCAGGCTGACTCCTATGGCCGCATTCTGTATGCGCTCCAACCTTTCAAATTGGCTCTGTGATACTGTCAGCAGCCCCAAACTACACTCAGTTACAGAAGTTATTAACTGCTGAAAGAGCTTGTAAAGCATCTTTTGCTCTACCCGGTTGCTGAATTAGCCCTCAATATATTAAGTCCCCTACCTGCCTTCACCACCAAAGCTCCCATATGATCCTTAAAAGACACACTTCTGTCAAAGGTGATACACAAGTACGTCAATTTACTCTCTCTACTAAGAGGACATCCATTCAATATAATACATGGGACATCTGCCTTCACAATCCGGTTATCTAGGGAGTACCACACAACCGATGCCTTCTCTGGGTTTATAACGGCTCCTGGGTCCCTGCACCACCCCGCCACTCTGTTTACTGCCATCTGTAAGCCTACAGCCAACTTTCCCTCTCCCTGCCCTGTCTGTACACCAGCACATCATCTGCAAATGTCAAGATTCCTTCAATATCTGGTGTCTCAATAGATGCAACTTGGCTGGTGTAGACATAAAAGAACACTGGCGGATCTCTGTGGTAACCCAAGTTTAATAATACAGGGTTCCGAAGTCCTCGTAGACATCAAATACAAGGGTTCCCGCATTGCCCGGGTATACTTCCCAGGCAGGTAACTCTCGAGCCCTTTGTGAAGCATATTACGACTTTCCAAATGTCGCTGGAGCCTGTGGGCTACTATCTTTTCAAGACTTTGCCAAATGCGTTTTGCAGGATTATCATTCGGTATCCATTAAGTCTGAAGTTATCCTTACCTGGTTTTGGGAGTGGGACCAGGTAGCTGTGCAACCAATCCTGGGATATTTTCGCCGTATTCATACTTAGGTTGAAACGAAGAGCCATCTCCTCCAAGCCCCAATCATTCATGTTACTTATATGGGCATATCGGCAGGCTAATCCAGTCATGGGTAACCGATTTGGTGTCAAACCCATCGATGAACTAGGGTATGCCTACCCAGCATGTGAAGACAGGATTTGGAAGAAATCATAGAAGATTCAACGTGCAAGGCGGCGTTTACCTGCAAACGCGTTGTGGAACGTAATGAGCACCCCAAGGCACGAAGAGCTCCCTGGTCATCCACTGCACTTGTATTTGTCTCCAGTTGTCTTGACTTGTCTTGCCACTGGACTCAGATGGACTCAGCGAGAGAGTGAGGTCGACTGCACTCAGGACATTCCCATACACTTTCCGTCCCCTCGTTCAACAGACGACTCTTCGTTCTCGTTCTCCTCGTTCAACAGACTAACTCCTCCTCACTTTAATCCAGTCCATCGTACAAGTTATTCTTCATCCAGCTTCATATATCAACAGAAGGAAGCATGCAATCATCGTGAGTGCCTACGCACCAACCATGACCAATGCAGATGACGTCAAGAACAAGTTCTATGAGGACCTCCTGGAGTGGAATTATTGGAATGCACTGAGTCGGAAATTGTTACAGAAATGGACTCCTTCTCATTCAGACATGTGCCGAACATGATCTCCTGATTACGAACACAATTTTCCGTCTTCCCATGAGAAATGGGACATCGTGGATGCACCCTCGCTCGAAACACTGGCACCTCATGATTATGTCACCGTCAAGAGGAATGACAGACACGATTTTCGGGTGCCAAAATCCAAGTGTGGTGCCGAATGTTGGACAGACCATCGTCGCATTGTTTCAAAAATAAACACACACATCAAACCACCACGTCGTCCTTAAGGGGTAAAAGTGAAAAGACATACTAAATGTAACCCGCCTAAACAGCAACAAAATGCAGCAGTAATTTGAAAATATGCTGGAAGACCGCCTCAAGCCCAATGCTGCAGCTAAACAGGATGTGGAAACAGAGTGGAGAGCCCAAAAGGACATAATTTACAGCACTGCTATGGAAATCCTGGGACTAGTCCCCCGAAAGCATAAAGATTGGTTTGATGAAAATTCCGAAGACATCAACCAATTGCTGGCCGAGAAACATCTTCTCCACAAGGAATATTTAACCCGAAGTCAACATAGAAAATAGATGCCTTTAATAACATCCGAAGAGTATGTGCAGAAGAAATGTCGGCACATGCGGGACTCCTTGCTGAGCAACAAAGCTGATGAGATTCAAGGCTTTGATGACAGACATATGAAAAACCTCTACGACTCACTGAAAGCGGTCTATGGTCCTAAATCACCAGACATAGTTCCCCGCCTCAGTATAGATGGGGTAACATTGTTCACCTATAAGAAAGAAATCCTTCAACGCTGGGCACATCATTTCAGCAACGTCTTAAATGCAACCTCCTGCCTTCAAAGATGAAACCATCAATTGCTTTCCTCAAGTCCCCATTAAATGATACTCTTGATGATCTGCTAACCATAGTGGAAGTAAACAAAGCCATCCAGCAACTTTCCAGCTGTAAGTTGCTGGTCCGGACTCCATTCCAACTAGAGATATACTAAGGCAAGTGGGCAGTTCTAATAAAGCAGCTTCACCAAGTCTTTACAAACATATGAGTGAACGAGACCATGCCAGCAAATTTCAAAGATGCGTCAATAGTCCACCTTTACAAACGTAAAGGAAACGGCCAATCCTGTAACAACCGCCGAGGCATCTCCTTGCTCTCAATTGCAGGTAAGATACTCGCCAGAATCCTTCTCAATCGCCTCACAGCCCATCTCGACAAGGTTTTCTTCGTGAGAGTCAATCCGGCTTTAGAAAAGAACGAGGGACTGTTGAAATGATTTTCGCTGCAGGCAGCTGCAAGATCAATGTCAGGAACAGAACTCCAAAATGTTCTCCACTTTCATTGATCTTACCGAGGCTTTTGATACAGTCAGCAGAGAAGGATTATGGAAGATTATGGCGAAATATGGCTGTCCACGAAAATTTGTCAAAATAGTGCGGCTATTTCATGATGGTATGTAGGCAAGAGCTTAAGGAAAATGGTGAACTGTCTGAGCCCTTTCCTGTCACCAATGGAGTGAAGCAAGGCTGTGTCCTGGCACCAACACTGTTCAGCCATCATGTTTTCAGCTATACTGACGAATACCTTCGAGAACAACGACATTGGAATATACATCAACTACCGCATGGATGGAAAGTTGTTCAATCTCAGAAGGCTGAAAGCTAAAACCAAACAAAAGCGACACCGTCAGAGAGTTTCTGTTTGCTGATTGCGCTCTATATGCCAACTCGGAGGCAGACATGCAACACAATGTTTCAGCTTTTTCATCTGCCTGTGCCCACTTTTGGCTCAATAAAAACTTGGAGAAGACTGTAGTTATGTACCATCCAGCTCCAGGGATTAATCACACCGTGCCGAATATCAAAGTGAGTGGTCATAGACTAAGTGTTGTGGACAAATTCGCCTATCTTGACAGCACAGTCAAAAGCTGCCACAATTGATGACGAAGTGAATGCAAGAATCTCCAAGGCCAGCGCTGCCTTTGGCAGACTGTACAAGAATGTGTGAGACAGAAATGGAATAACCCTGCATACAAAGCTGAAAGTCGTATTATCCACACTGCTATATGTTTGTGAAACCTGGATTGTTTATCAGCGACACGATAGGAAATTAAACCACTTCCACACAGTCTGCCTTATGAAGCTATTGAAGATTAAATGGCAAGACAAAATCCCAGACACTGAAGTCCTAAAAAGAGCGTCCATGCCCAGTATCCACACACTACTAATGAAGAATCAGATTCGCTGGGCTGGTCACTTGACCCGCATGCCAGATCGCAAGCTCCATAAACAAATTTTTTTATGGCGTGCTGCGTTGTGATAAACGCTCCCAAGGCGGCCAGAGCAAAACGCTTTAAAGATACTCTGAAAATCTCACTGAAAGCTTTTGGAATTCATCATGACACTTGGGAGGCTGCTGCCAAAGACCTAAATTCGTGGGGTACATCATTACGCAAGGGTGCAGTCACTTGCGAAGCAGCCAGGACTGCAAGAGATGTGAAGAAAAGGCTGGACAGAAAAAACCACTGCAGGAGATCCTCCTCCTGGAACGTCAATCATTCTTTGCCCACATTGTCAAAGAACATTTCGAGCCAAAATAGGCCTTATCAGCCATCTTAGAACTCACGGCTCCATGCTTTTAACCCCACTGGATGAAATGAATGGTCATCATCATTCTTGATGGACACGCTACATGGGTGTATTGCACCCCATACGGGCCTGGCGCTGTGTCCTGAGGGGGAGTGACAAGTTCCAATTGTCATCGCCTTTTCTTACTTTATAAGCCTGGGGTGATGCCTCTTTCCACCCCGTACTCCAAAGCATACTCTCCCCCCCCCCCCCCCCCCCCCCCCCCCCCCCCCGCATATCCTATTTACAATATAAAATGACACAAAGTAGTACAACTTTACATAACAGATTGACGACACATACAGGACGTTGCGGCGATTAGCCTTCATCAGCAAACACATTCACTCAGGATATTCCCATACGCTCTTCATCCACAAGTTCAACAGCCAGCGAAGAGTCTCAATATTAATCGTACCAGTTGCAGTCTGGTTATGTCTCCGCCTGGCCTTTCCTCGGAGTTCTGAGAGTCGGCCGCACCATTCTCTCTAGGCTACATTGATTATCCTTTCTTCCATATTATTCACATCATCCCAAAGGTCGCCGACCACATCTGCATTATCGTGTAATAATACCAGACCTAGCGTGGCAGATCCAGCCACGGTGTCTGCCTGCTGGTTCCCCGGTACACCAGAATATACAGGAGAAAAATTCAACTGACATTCGCGATCTTTGATTTATGAACTGAAGCATGTCAATCTGCATGAAGCACGTCTGTCTTCACCCTTCTCAGCATACTCTTCGAATCTGTTACAATTACGCTGTTTGTCATTCAAGCTAATGGAATGACGCAGAGACCGTCTCCACCTCCATTCTCAGATTAGATGTCGTGGCTCAACACAAGTGCCATACAATGGATTGAACATTAACTGTAGGAAAATAATAGAGCAGTTAGATCTATACTATAAGTACTCAATGCTGAAAGAAAAAGATGATTATTGGGACAAATGGCATTGAATAAATGGGATATTTCGGCATATAAAAAAGGCATACATGTCCGGAAAGATAATTATGGAGGGAGGTTTATCGGGATGGCGTAGAATAGGAAGACCACAACTCTGATAGATTCAAGATGTGGTAGATATTTTACACATGAATACGGGACACCTGGCTTAAGGCAGATTTGAATGTCGAAACACTTTTATTGGGGAACAATTTTTCACAGTACAAGCCAATAGCTTATGAGCGATGCCTATACATGCCTTAATACATATTGGTAGCGCTAATCTCCTTCTGACTTAATTTGTACAGAGCCGATTGTTATTAATTGTCGAGACGAGGTTTTCAAAGTTTGAGACCTTTTCAATCTGTTTGTTGTTGACTGTGACTTTTGGTTGACACGTGGTTAGGCGTTGTTGGAAATTGGAGTTTTGTTTTTTATGTACCAGATGTCCCGCTAGGGCCAGAACGTCCCGATGACATTGTAGAATATCTCTCGTGCAATATGCAACTAAATCTCTCATTTGTCTTAAAATCAGATATTTTAATTGGTAATATCGACCCTAAAACTGGCCTTCCTATCTGTACAAATCGATACGTCACGTCTTCACCTGGCATACTAGTTCAAGTTTAATTGTTTTCTGCACCAGATGCCCTGCTATGTCCAGAACGTCTTTGTGGCATTACAGAATATGTCTCCTGTTATCTGCATCTAGATCTCGCTTGTGTCTTAAAATCAGATATTTTACTTGGGAATATCGACCCCAAAACTGGTTTTTCTTTTTGTGTAAATCAATAAATCACTTAAAAAAAAAAAATGAAACCTAGAATAGGCCTTGGAGTTTTGCCTGCAGTTTATAGTCTGTAAGCCAGTCACATATCCGTACCAAACAATTCTAGCTAACTGCGATAGTAATCTCATGAGCACAATGGTATGTGGGTTCGACGTCTGAGTTCATCGCTTGCCAAAGTGAGGAAAAGGTTGACTTCCTAATCCTCCTTGCTCTCCATCCATCCATCATGTGCCATGCCGATAAGCGTATGCTGTCATTCTTTGCCATCTCACTCAATCACCAGAGTCGTGGATCAGTTCAGTGTTCCTGTCTCGACCATGCCACATGGCCAAGTCATCCAGGTATTTGCTTCTAGGTCTTCCCCTTGGTCTGTTCCTTTCGATCTTGCCAGTTGTCACCAAGTTCTCAAAGTCATTTCTTCTCATAACATGTCCAAAAATTTGACTGTCTGCGTCTAATGACTCTAATCAGTTTACTACATTCATTTGTTTCTTGCAGAACCTGTTAATTGGTTTTTCTGTCTGTCCATGGTAATCTTTGCATTTTTCTCAGAAACCACATTTCCACAGCCATCAGATGTTTTTTCAGATTGTCCGCTCATTGTCCACGCTTCACATTCATACAAACGTATAGGTTCTATGCAGCACTTCAACAATCTTTTTCTCGTTTCAATTGACATCTCTTTATTGGTTTAGTATGTTTTTCATCTTGCAAAAGGCTAACTTCGCAACGGCAATTCTTGTTCTAATCTCTTCAAGGTATCTCCCATCAGTTGGTATGACTGTACCGAGATAACTGTACCTATTCACTTGTTTAGGAATATGCCCATTTACTCTGTTATCACATTGTGGAATTACCTTCTTCACAGTGACGACCATATCAAACGACCTTGCTCTCAGGCCTACAAAATGTGATGGTGCTATATAGCATGACAGCCATATAGCAGCTTCGGAATAAAAACATAAAACAACGAATTCTAACATAATTACCAATTCCAGGTGAATTACTGATGCACGCCTAAGAATTTTAAATCCAGTTAGCAGAAAAACATCGTTTATTTTTAATTTACAGGAAATCGATTCCGCCGACCCTCTTAATGACCTTCTCATGTCAGGGCAGAAACGTGTACATGTCCTGGCAGCACGTACGTCGATAAGTGCGCCGAATGTTTTAAGTTTCGGATCAACTAAAGGTAGATAAACAGAGGCTGAACTGGACCCTTCACACGGACGAGTGCTAGATGAAATGACCAGACAAGTAAAGTGATTAAAATGTTAGCCGAGGCCGCCCCTGTGTAGGCTTAGGACTGCGGTCAGTGCCCACTTGCTTATTCCAAGTGTTATTCTTTCTGTGGGCTTTCACACACACACACACACACACGCACGCACGCACGCACACACACACACACGCGCGCGCTCACGAGAGAGAGTGTGATGGAGAAAGATAGAAAGGCATAGAGCGAGAGAGGGAGAGAGAAAAAGAGAGAGGGAGGGGGAGAGAGTGTATATATGATGTGTATGTGTGTGTGTGTGTGTCTGTGTGTCTGTGTGCCTGTGCGTGTGTGCAACGTGAGTGTTCAAATATTGGGTCAATTTATTTTCAAGTCTCCATTAAATCTATGGTGCTGTAATTTAGGTGTATTAATGCTAGAGTTCAAATATATAAATACTGTTTTATGAAAGACCGGCTATGGTAATGGTTACCGACAACAAATAACTTCATCACAACCGGTTAGGAGTATCGAACTGAGATGCTGGCCGTTCGTTTAGAACATGCGGAAATATCGATCTCAAATATTAACCTTTAGCCACAAACGTTTTGAAATAACGATCTCAAATACTGATCTTAAGTCACAAACGTTTGGAATTAATGATCCCAAATACCGATCTTTAGCCACAAACGTGTGCAAATATATATCTCAAATACTGATCTTCCAACATGGATGCTTATTCGTATCGACCACAAATACTGGACTCATCATGAATATATGGAAATGTTGACCTCAAATATGGAACTTTAGTCACAAATGTTTGGACAATTCGACATCAAGTACAGAACCCCCGTCGCATTACTGTTATTATAAAGCCAATCCATTTTAAGCCAAGATATTAACATGTACATGAATACCACCATATGAAAGGCGTATCAACAAAGAAAACAGGAAAAAAGATGAATTCGATAGCATTAAGTTAACAATAAGCAATACTTACTTATATGAAGCAGTCAGAACAGATTATTAGATTCTGTACACATGAATATAGCAAATGGTTGTGGATCATGTGCAATTAGTTAACAATGAAGAAATTCAAATGACAGCACTTATATATAGTTGTACATAAGAATGGTAACAATACAATAGTCAGGCAACATGAGTAATTGCATGTTTCGAATTAGGGTTGAAACAAGCGTAACTTAAGATATAAACTGAACAGTATTGATAACCACTCATGTAAACAAAGAACAGTTTGTAAAGAACGGCACGTAACCCAGAGAAATGGAAATCAGCTGGCACACAGTACAATAGTGCAAGTGAAAGCAAATGATAAACATGCTTCGACTTTCACTGACACGATATTCTTTGGCCACATTTGAAACACATTCCAGTTCATTCTAACAAGACTCAGAAAATGCATAGGTACAGACTTACTTTTTAAGACAAACAGAGAACAGCAAGTATCAGAGGGAAAGTATGTGTGGTTTCTAAAGCCAGGTAATATGCATTTGTGCAACATGTTCCGGTCCGAAGTGTTTATTGTGTGTAATCCTAAATGGCCGGTCTCCCTGGCCTATGTGTAACATCTTTCTCCGTAATCCCGTATATTTTCGTTAGTAGCGTAACATGCGCGAGAATCGGTGGCGGTTTTCTCCGCGTTGGTAACTTAAGGGGTATGTGAGCCGGTCGCTCAGAAAGCAATGGCAAACTACTGAGCGTAATCTTACCTAGTACATCAACAGCAGCTAAAAATGCTGATGTTGACTGCAACTTCCTGTAAGGGATGTGCAAAAAAAAAAAAAAACCTGTGATCATGTGGTTTAACTATTTTAACTTAAGTATTATTCACTTTAAATGATATATTACTCTACAGTATGCATATGACAACATGCAGCCACATATGTTAGGCAATAAATCGTGCAACATATTGTTTTTCGCTTCTGTGTTTAAACTAAGTGTTTATATGGTGAAAGTCAAGTATTTCCTTTTATTTCCCATCTATTCTTACGACATGTGTAGAGTTGCTGACGAAGTCTGAACGCTATGTGAAGACTGAAAAAAATTCCCTTGGTCTATAGCTGTTGCCAAGCAGTACAGAGGTCCAGAATTATTTTCTTTTTCGTTCGGTTGTTTTAAACTCAGACGTAGTCCATACACGTCCTACTTCTACTAGTAGTAGCTACTACTGAGGAGTGCACTGGATTGACGGTTGCGTGTGCATTAGCTTTCTTTATTGCCAGTGTCTCTCGCTATCAGGCAATTAAATTCCAACTTCTGAGGTACTTGTTATTTACTCCCCAAGTCTAATACAAAAACCTGCTACACTGCATTCAGTTTCAGTCCGCAATAGTTGTTACTTTCTGTCTTCAGCAGCCGTAACTTTCGTTTATTTTTTTGGTCTCTGTTGTCAGTTAGTTATGCCATTTCTGCCTGCAACATTTCCTAAATTAGTCATTTCTGACTCTAGCTATCGTACTTTATTCCCCCCCCCCCCCAACATCGTATTTTTGTGTGTGCATATCCTTTACAGGACATCGCTGTCAACACCAGCATCTTTCAGCTATATGTTGATTTCTTGGCAAGATTACGCTCAGTAGTTTGCCATTGCTTTCTGAGCGGCCGGCTCACATACCCCGTAAGTTACCGATGCGATTCGAACCACTGCTGATTCTCACCGTCATCACGCTACCGACGAGAGTATACGAGATTACGGAGAAAAGTCATAACCTCTAAGCCACGAAGCCGGCCAACATCGTATAGGTAAGTTTTAATGAAAGATAAAACAACCATGAAGGGGTATCATCTTATCTCCCTTTGTGGCCCTGGTATAGATCAGCTGAGAGTTGTGCTTGGACACCAGACGGATCAAGCCATTTGAGTGAAGCTCTCTCAAAGCCTGCTTTGCCAAGGATCTTCGGACCTTCAACCTCTCAGAGACAACAGAGAGAGGGAGTGATCAGCTTGTAACTAGGCACCTTTGTGTACAGCTTGTCATATGTTGGCCGGTCGAAGATGATTCAATTTGTCTCGGACTTTTCCCTTGGAGCACATCTTCTTCTTTGGAAGCCACCTGACCCCTTCTTCTCGGGATTCGCTGCAGTAGTTTTTGCGGTCTTTACTTTCCACCTTATTGGTTTATGGCTGCTGTTACTATAGGTCTTTCTGGCTTTAGAAGCTCTTAATTTAGCTGTCTATACCGGAGAAGGGTCGATGGGGAGTCTAGGATACTGTACAATCAGATTGCTCTAGATAAGTACTTTCATGCATATATAAACTCGAATAAGACAACAGTCTACCCCTGCAAGATAAGGCGCTAAAGACAAAAGTAAAGAGCTAGGAGACGCACAACAGCAATTAGGATGTCACGCTTACAGGCAATGGAAAAATGCCTTAATCTGTAAAATATCATTGTGCTCGTCCTGTGATGGACTCTCAGGAGGTGTAGTACGGGGGCCTCTGTATCAAAATGATCCAAACACAAACATCGGTGTTCCTCCTCAAATGTCTTATGGAGCAAAAGAAAACGTGAGCGAAGGACTCAAAATAATACTCAGAAATGCGGATAAAATTAGCAACAAAACATTATAGCCAGAGGTAATATTATATGAAAAACACATCCCACAATACTATATTTATCACATTACATTTGCTCTGATTCTTGTATTAATTGTATCTAAATACGCTAATGTGTTTCAAAATGCTAATTGATTTCGTGTCGCTAAATATTGCAGAATGGGTGAATCGAACGAACACAGAATAAACAATGTGAGGATACAATTAAAGTTCTCGATTGCGGGTGTATACAGATGAATAGCAGAGATATCGTTAAATCAGAATAAAACAAAAAAAGAATCATTACAAACACTTAACTGAGAGGAAAAAATACTTGCTACGTAACGAGATCAACGTCAGACGAAAGCATACATAAGAGGAGACAATGCTATTTTGAGACTATGTTGTTGGGAGACTTGGAGGTCAAGCATGCAGAAGAACGACACATGTAAGTAGACACCATGTCGGTCACATCATGTTACGGATCATATCTAGTATATACCGCATTTTAATAGATACTGATCTTGTTAAGGTCATAACGAAAAAAAAAAAAAAAAACACACACACACACACAAATAAATGACACACATTTTCACATTGACTACTCTTGATACAGAATATACGATAAAGTAACCCATCTATATAAAGTACTACTTTGATTCCAGTATTAACAATGAAGCATAAAAGACTCCAGTTTTGCAAATGACTACTGTTGGGGAAAAATACACTAAAGTAATCCATCCATATAAAATACTACTTTAACTTAGGATGATGACTGTCCAAATGAAGTCAGTTGAGATACCACATGGCAACGAAGATCATAAAGACATAAGAAGTCTATGGTACAACATCACGAAACACTTGTTCAAGAATGTGTTGTTGGGAGACCTGAAGGGCAAGCATGCAGGAGAAAGACAAATGTAAGTAGACATTCCATATGTCACACAACGTAACGGATAATATCTAGTACAGATTGTCTGGGGACAATCATCGTAATATATACTGACCGTGTTAAGGTCATATCGACACCGGATCTTGGCCAAACTTCCCGAAAAGTACACTCCGATATTGATCAAGCACTGTGCCTCCAGCATAATTGTGTCTGTCCTCTGTGTCCTGAACCGTTTACTAAATTATATTGTCTGTTGTGTGCCGTGACGCAGCATTTATCTTTCAAATCGCATCTTGCTATCTTTCGGTTTGTCTCGACTGTTAGTTCGGGAATTGGTTCTCCCAGCAGAATCCACTTTGTGTGTCGTGGAAAATATGTCCGGTCAAATTTGTTTTGATGGTTCTTTCGACGTCTTCTGTGTTTGATGCGCCGACTGCTCCAGATGTTTGGCTTGCGCAGTAATGCTGTCACAGAGGGACATTAGTTTTCACTATCTTGGCAAGTAACAACTTTCGATCCGCCTTGGCCACGACACTTTACATTCGACTTTTATCTGGAGTGTAATCATTGCAAAGTCTGGTGTTGTGTTTATTTCCCAGTGTTTATCTGTCTGCTATTTTGTAGTGACATTTTACTCCTGCTAAAATTCTAAAGGAATGTTTAGAGGAGAAAGCCCTCTCAGCGAGGGTTTCAATGATGAAATTATGTCAGTTTTAGAGGTAAACACCATCTCATCGAGGAACCGTGGTAGTGCACTGATTAGTACGTTTGCCTGTCAACCCGGTACGTTTGCCTGCCAGCTCGGTACGATGGCCTGCCAGCCCGGCGATCATGTGTTCAGATCCCCATCGAGACGGATTTATTAATTTGATATCGGCTCACAGGTTGAGCCATCCTAAAATGGGTACCAGAAATTGATTTAGGAAGTAAAGACGGCCGGTGTGAAATATACCACACCACCACCCAATGAGTGCCGACTGATCCATAAGAATATGAGACTAGCATCGTATACTCAATATGCCTCATTGCGCTGTAAAGGGTTAATTACTTTGTTGTTGTTTACTTACTGGGCAACATGTCATAAGGTGATATTGTTACATTGTTTTTATTAAAGGCTGAAAGCTAGCTGCATGCAATTTTACAGGACAGTGCAGTCAGCCCCAGCATATATTTGTGTTCAACTGTGTATGGAGTGTTACGGGCCAGTATGGTGTTTCCTTTCAGCTTGTGGTTTCTGATATATTGTTCCTTGCTTAAGTGTACATCTTTAACTCCATAAATAAGAAATAACACAAGAAAGGACCTAAAACCAGTGTATAAAGTTTGTTATACTAGAATGGAGCATGTCATGAGAATGGAAGAGATTACGAAATGTTCAAAGAAATGAAGTTATTGACAAGAAATGTTCAACCTCAATTAAATGTTGTCTGTGACAGGTTGGGAAGAAATACCCTAACATAATCTATAAAAATCCTACAAAGATGGAAGGAATACTACAGTGGAATGTATGATATTAATGAATGTGACGATATGAATGAGATACATGAACCACTGACGACAGAGACAGAACCGGAACCCTCATTAGATGAAATTCTATGGGCAATAACGAACCTGAAGAACGGTAAATCACCAGGATGAGATGAGATACCGGCTGAATTAATTAAAGCGGGAGGAGAAGAAGGCATACAAATCTATCATCATCATCTTATTAATGTGCCATGCCGGTAAGAGTGGACGGTCAAGTCTCGCCATCTCACTCGATCAGCTCAGTGTTCTTGTCTCGACCATGTCACATCGTCATAGGGTTGCCAGACGTCCGGCAACAAGAGGACATGTCCTCCATTTTAGCCTAATATATTCTGTCCGGCAGGAAAACTAAAAACCTTTCAAATGTCCGGCTTTTCTTATATTTTATGTTATAATTTTTTTATGTATTGTTGTTACAACTTACAATGTATCTACTCTCTACTGTATGTTTACATTGTTAAAATTTACAAAGTCTATGTATTTCTGCGAACTAGTCAATTATAGTAATTCTAACTGTTATCTGTATCTGGCTCATTACTATTTTTGATATTTACATTTAATTCTTTATTGAAACCCATTGATTTAATTAATTTTCCTATATATACCAAATGTGAAACACCAAAGGAACAGACTCTTACTCGACTCTGTAAAGGGCATCATTCTCACAAAGTCAGTGTTGTTGGTGCAGGAGAGCCTGGAATATGATACCACAACATCCAGCTTAAGAATGGAGGTGGAGGCAATCACTGCGGCTCTCCGCTGGATGGAGAATACGACACACACACACACACACACACATCGTGATTGTAACTGACTCAGAAAGCATGCTGACGAGGGTGAGGACGTGAAGGCTTCGTGTGGAGTGGCTTGCTTCGGTTCGGAGGTCACGGGTGACAAGCATCGCCTGGATCTTTTCTTCGGGGCATGCCGGTGTGCTGGAAAATGAACAGGCGGACAAATTGGCTGGCTCTGCAGAACTTGGTGGAGCATTGACACATGACAAGGCAGACGTGGTTGCGGCCTTGTGAGAGCACGTGTACACCTCGGAGGAGCAAATGGATTACCATGGTCTGGCAAGAATGAGACAGCGAGGAGTGACGAGGGGATCTGGCCGACGCTCAACGCTCAGAGGAAAGGCCAGACGGACATATAATCAGATTGCTACTGGTACTATTGGTGTTGGAACTCTTCGCTGGCTGCTGAGGATGGGGACGGAGCGCTTATGGGAATGCCCCGAATGCTGTGATGTAAATTCCTAAATCAATCAATCAATCAATCTCACAAAGTACAATTTGAAGAATCTTACCAGCGAACAGTTTTATGCATATGTGACTTCTAACGAGGATCTTCTACGAAAAGTTGGCTCCTCCGAAAAATATCTCATCTCATCTCATCATGTTCCTCTTGTACCTTGCGGTGTCGAGGTGAAGTATAAACATCTTGAGAGTGCCCGATTATGGGCTTCATGTATCGATATTCCCATGGACTCTGCTATTCCCTCCGTCCAACGTTTACGTGGTCGGCCTCTTCCTCTGTTTCCATCTGGTCTGTACATCATTGCTTGTTGTGGTATGCTGTTGAATGGTAACCAACTTGCATGGCCAAACCGTTTGACTTGCTGCTTTCAAATAAAATGTAGTGCTGCTATAAGCCCCACTTTAGTCCTGATTTCTTCATTTCTGATCTTAACTCTTCTTGACACTCTGAGCATTCTTCTCAGGAATCTCATTTCTGTTGTTGTGATGTTTCTTTTCTCTTTTTCTGTCATTGTCCAGGTTTGGCATTGGTAGCATAGAGTTGGTAGGAAGATTGTGTTGTAAAGTGCTTTCTTAGTAGTTATTGATACATGTTTGTTCTTTAGTATTTATGCCATTTGTCCAATGAGTTGGTTTGCTTTATTACATCTATTTTCGATCTCGTCTTCTGATCTGCCATTTGATGATATTATACTTCCTAGGTAGTTGAAGCACTTTACTTGTTTCAAGGTATGTTCGTTTAGGTGAATTGTTGTTGTTTTTTTCTTCTTCTTTAGCTATAGTCATTACCTCCGTTTTGGTTGTGCTAATTTTCATGTTATGTTCCTTACACATTTCGTTTAGACTATTCATGTAATTCAGCTTCTGATTTTGCTATTAGTGCCTGGTCGTCCGCAAACGGGAGTTCTCTAATGGTTAGATTTGCAGATGGTTCTTCTTCTTCTGTGTTCTCGTCCTGTGGTATTCTTGTGGGCTCTGTTTGGCTGGTTTCTTTACATATGTTGTCTATATATGTTATGAACAAGAGAGGGGACAGGACATAACCTTGTCGTACTCCAGATCTTATGATGAAGGGTTCTGAGTGTCCTCCAGTTGCTCTCACTATGCATTCACTGTTGTTACATATGTTGTGTAATTAATAAAGATTATAAGGTAATAATTGTACAATCGGCTATTTAAATAATGGGTTTTAGCATTTTGAAACAGGCATTTATTGAATTTATATTCATTTAACATAATTGTTCCTTGGTCGATTCACTAAGAGTAAGATACACTTATTGGCAGCTATTGTAATAAAATTGTACTGATTGTGGGTTTAATCTAGAATGATTCAAATGAAACATTCAATATGTCCCCTTTTGTCCTCTTTTTTGTCTTATAATGTCCTCCTTTTGGTGCCCACATATCAGGCAGCCCTACATTGTTAAGCCATCCTGGTGTTTATTTCTCTGCCTTTTTCTTGTTCTTTCCCCATCAATCTTGCCAGGTGTCACCAAGTTCTCCAATTTATTTCTTCTCATAACGTGACCAAAAAGTTGTAAAGATAAATGTGTACGTCTAAATTCTCTAATCAGTTCTATTTTCATTTGTTTCTTGTAGGACTTGGTGATTGGTTTTTCTCTCTGTCCATGATATTCTTTGCCTTTTCCTCAGAAACCGCTTTTCCACAACCATCAGATGTTTTTCAGCCTATTTGTCCATTGTCCACTCTCCACATCCATATAAAAGTACAGGCTCTATGTAGCAACTCAACACTCTTTTTCTCGCTGCAAATGTCATCTTTATATTGGTCAGTATGCTTTCCATCTTGCAAAAGTATACCTTCGCCATGACGATTCTTGTTCTAATCTCTTCAAGACATTTCCAATCAGCTGTTATAACTGTTCCGAGACAATTGTACCAGTTCATTTGCTTAAGAATATTCCATTTACTTGTATATTACATTATAGTATTTCGTTCTTCGTAGTGACGATCATAATCTGTGCCTTCTTACAATTTAATTCTAACCCTAGTTGTTCATTGTGTATAACAACCGCATCTACTATATGTTGCAGATCCTGCTCATTGTCTGCAATAAATACTGTATCATCTGCATATCTAAAGTTATTGATGTTTCTTCTCCCAATGATGATTCTTTTCACATCTTCTACATTTCTGAAAATATGTTCACTGTACAGGGAAAACAGATTTGGAGACATTATACATCTCTGTCTAACTCCTCTCTTAATAGGCTGATATTGACCTACTTCATTATCAATCCTTATGGCAGCTTGTTGTTTTCAATATTTGTATTTTTTAAAGTCTAATGTCTTTCCCATCAATTTGTAGATCTGCAAGCATCTGTATCATCTTGACATGTCTTCCTTTATCGAAAACCTTTTGTGTAGTCAATACATCAAAGGTGTAAGTTTTTGTTTATTTCTACAGAACGTTCAATTAATGTTCTCAGTATATACACAACATTTACAATACCCTGCCTTCTCCAAACCCACTTTGTTGTTCTCCTAATTCGGGTTGTATTTTCTTCCTAACTCTTTGCATGTAATTCTTAGCAAAATCGTCTTAATGTGGCTTATTATACTAATTGTTCGATGTTGATCACATTCCAAGGCTCCTGATTTCCACGGAATTGCAATAAATATAGAATCACATAATTCAGTAGGTATATCTCCAGTATCATATTGCTTTCAGCCACCTGGTGACCTGGTCTATTACACTTTCTTCTAAGGCATTGATCATATCTATTGTGGTGTTATCTGGACTCGAGGTCTTGCAAGATTTCATATGGTTAAGAGCATTCTGACTTTCATCTTCAAAATGAATGCTTTGCCACGGAGTTGTTGCCGTGGCTCGTCTAATAACAACACAAGGCAATTTAAAGACAACTCAACGATAGACTTGACAGGAAACTTTTGCGTCCTCAGTTTGACAAATAACGTTTATTGCAGAACAGCCTACAGCGTGGCTCCCACCCACTGCCGACTATCAGTCGTTATCGCATACTGCTGGTGGGCCGCACACGCCCGCCTTGCATTATCATTGTACAAAAGTCTGATCGTCAAGAAAATCCCGTGTCGAAGTATCTATCGGTTTCTCAAACCTAATTAAGTTGTCTACTTACTGCACCTTGTAAATCACCGTAACCAACAGTAACTTGTCACTGCGTCGACCTGACCGCCATTCCGGTCGAGTGTGTTGTCAAGCAGTGTTGAATGTCAAAATGCCACTTGCCGGCGTTCGCGGCCTCATCACTAGGCCTCGGCTTCAAAAGGTGGCTTCATTATCAACAAATTTCACAAAGAGAATATCAATTAACTTGTGCATTAGTCTAGGATGCTGTTATCGCTGACGGTTCTTGCTTAGACGCCTTGTTCTCAACCACGTCTCGGCCTGCAATGTCGAAAAGATGTCTGCCGTTCTCCGCCGGAGCGCAGTCATGTGACTTTGTTAGCTCCGCCCACTCCCGTCACCGGTGTCTCCTCGCTTTTTCCCTCGCCGTGTGTATGGGCGGCACTTGTCTAGTTTTCTCGCATTACACATCTACGATATTACTTGTATCCATCTCATGGCAATATGCCCACCCCCCCCCCCCTATTTAAAAATATTGTAAACATTTTTATTGTCTTTACTCAGTCTTCTAATTAATGACATGAGTTGGATAGTCGCACACTACAATCTATCTCTGTGGACCATATGGTCGCACATCTCAGTCTCTTTATTATCAATGGTCGCACATATCTGTCCGTCACTTGTCATTATCTGTGAGCGTATCCCTTCCATGATTCGTTTAGACTCGTGACAAGTCAACATCAATAAGCAACATCACAAAAAAAAATATAATATGTATACGGACACGGTACACCGTTTACACTCTAGACGCCGTGTAGTCACAGCCTCCTTTCTAATTCAGAGGTCTGAGATATAGTCTGATCTAAGATCCAACGTCTCTCTAGACATCCCCAGCAGCTCCTCAATCATGTAATCCACATGAGCATCTTACCCTTCCCCAAGCCCTCACGCCCTGGGTAAGGCATCTGTGTGTGCTTATGACTTATGGCTTCCACTGTCCTTTCTTGTATCTATGGATCACTCTTGTCTTGACATGGATGTTGATGTGGTATATTTGACCTTATTAATGACTCTGTGCATGTAGTGTCTTTATCTTTCCTCTATCCTCTCTTAGTATCTTCTGCATTGGAGTACGTTGCCTTGATGTTTCTTTGTTTGGATGCTATAATTGCGTATGAAGATATGGTTGTGCTGGTTTTCTGTTTGTTATCTGTACTTCTTACTTATCCTTTTCCTTTCTGCACTTATTAATGGGACCTATTTACATTAATGCATCATCATATTAATACAATGCATAAGTGTTTTATAATCTACGATCACTAATAATAATATATTTCATACAATGTGTACATGTTTTATCATTTGCATTCAATGTTAATAATAGTATATTTCATCCAATGTATACATATTTCTTAATTTGCCATAACTGTACATTGAACCAATAAAACAATTTAACACATATTTAACGTGTAGTTGTTTCATTCGTGTAACATGTGAAGTATTCTGGTCTAGAATATTTCTCCAGACTTTTACATGTTTTGTTTCTCTCAAACTTCCACTCTTCCTTGCTGTTGTTTATATGCTGGGTTGTACTGTGACCATACTTTGATTTACCATAGTGTTATAGTATTGACCATATGTTGTGTACTGTTGGATTGGCAGTTGTTTTGTATCCAAAATATAGTTATACTGTTGTAGCGAATTCAAGTTGTAGATCCCTCGGTGTCGCTTGTAATTTCTGTAGTGGATCTTCTCGTGAGATCATAAGTTGTAGTGGTACTATTCAATTTCAAAACATGTATAAATCACTGTAAATACAAATTAACTGTTATAATGATGATGAATGAATGATAATAATAATATGAGGGAAAATATCTTTTCATTTTTTTTTCCTGTCATTATTTTTTCCTTTACTTATTTGTTTTTTCTGGTTTATTTTTATTTGAACAAATTTTTTTTAAATGATGATGATAATGATAGAAATTATAATACTTAAAATAATGTCTTGAATTTAGCTCCTTGGATCACTACCTGTGAGATGGTGATCTATCTTGTGTCCATTCAACATTGGCTTTTGGATATTCTGCTGGTCTCTGGACTTCTATGGTGCTCATATTGTGTTCAAGGGGCTGTAACAGTAGTGGAGTATTAGGGTATTAGGATCTAGTGGGAAACAGCTACAGCACGATTGAGCATTGGGAGTGAAAGCGAGGAGGGATGCTCAAGTCGTGACGTAGTGGGTTGTCAGGAGGCAGTCAACATCCCGCCTTAGAACTGGGAAGAAGCCATGTTGTCATCGTGAAGAAAATAAACAGTCTTTGTATAAAAACCCAGTCTTTGTTGGTTCTGTACTCTGGTACAGGACTAATTTTGGAGCCTACGACCGAGGATTTGAGCCTGGTATAATGCGGTCTACAGAGTAACAACGCGAAGTCATGCCGTATACTATTTAACATCGCGGAGGCCAAAAACTGAGAAGATGATCCTTGCTCCGTTTGTCTAAATCGCCAGAAACAATTTCGGCGCGCTTTTAAACCAGCATTGAACGTAACAAGGCGCAGTTGGAAAGATGGCCAATAAGTATAAGTTATCTGTGAATACAGCGACCAAAAGCCCGGCCAGGGGCGGTTGTCTGTAAGTCTTTTTCAAGACTTGAGATAACAAATAAATTGGCGTCAAGAGAAGAGTGAAAACCAACCCAACTTGCCATAACGGGTGGCAGCGCCTGCAAACACCATCATAACGACTCCTCTTGGTCATTACTCTGCCTGAACGTGTCAAGTTCAAGTCAGTGAAATCAATATCTCGAACGAGGAGTGTGCTGAAAGTCGGCTCAGTTTGATCAGGTCTTGAGCAAGCAGAAGTTTGGCTAAAGGGCAATCCAGAAGTCCAGTTGTCTGATCGTTGAGTCAGGTGAGAAAGAACTTTTCAATAAGACAATCAAGTTCAGCCTAAATGTTAATAGGTTTCGTTCGGAACGCTAACAAATAGAAAAAAGAACGTTGGCAAAAGACAGTCGAGACAGCAAATAAATAACTCATTCATGGATTGCCCAATGTTTTGTTGACGAGTCAGACTATCTCGGGGCTCTACTGCAATCGAGAGCCGCTCGCTGTTGTGTGTCAGACTATCTCAAGACGTCGATGATGTACTCCATCTCAGAAGGGACCCAACCAAGGGTTGAAGCACGGTACTGAGCATCCCAAGAAGAGAGACTACCTGAGAAGAAACTCCCTAACTACCTGTTGATACCTGAAACGTGATTGATAGGAGGAACATTTCAACTAGTACGGACTCCCGGCGTTTGAATGTAACCGGACGGCGAACTTAGGAGAATACGTCGTGCTTGGATCGAGAAACAGAAGTAGGGTAATTTATAAACCTGGTAACTGATTGAACTGTTCTTACGAAATAAGTCGATTTGTAGTTTCTTAAGTTAGTAAATTACAAATGTGAAAGTTGGTTGCTTGCTATAGTTATAAATATTTCAGCTTAGAAGACTCATCACAGCACAGTGGAGAATCAGGCATATTTCAGCTAAACTCAGGACAAGTTTGTTTTTTTTTCTCTCCAGGTACCAAAGAATATACAGAAGAAGAAGTAAAAATATTGTTTCAGGTTGATAGATATTTCAAAGGAAGTTAATATGAATTATTTGTGTGGGGAATTACAACGTCTTAGTACATGGTTGGGGGAATTAAAGGTGTCAATTACGGAAGTAGAGAATTTTGTGGAAACGTTGAAGAACAGAACGACTAGACAAGACCCTTATAGAATTATGGTAGACTGTAATGGAGTAGGAAAGAATAACAGGAGACAGCTATTGCTTAATAAAGACAGAAGACAATATGGTTATGACGAACCAAGGCTAATGGTTATAGGGTAAAAGACGATGAGAACAGACGAAATGGTAAAAGCTCGGACTGGTATAGTTGTTATAAATACAAAAATGGGCGTGAGAGAAACCTTTCAAGGAAATCATGGGACTGGCCCTCTCACAGTGCCAACGCTAGAAAAAGACGTAACGACTGGTTTGAAAAGAGACAAAGACAATATTTGAAGTCAGGATCGAAGGACAGAGTAGAACACAAAGATAAGAATTCAACGACTCCTAAAAGTACTTGCCAATATTAGGATTGAACAGGAAAAGAAGACGACGATATTAGTAAAGAAAAGAAACCGAGAGACACAGTCGCAGGCAGGTAATACGATAGAAAATAGTACACAGACTCAGGTAGATACAGTAGAGAAAAAGGTCCAGGTACAACCAGCCAGCAAGATAACAAAGGGAAGTCAAACTGACTTAATAGAAACTCAGGCAAAATCAACTCAGTTGACTAAGGGAGACAAGGTTGAAGTTAAGAAAGATAGACAGATGAGAACCAAGGACGAAAGAAAGCCAAGAGGAAAAGTATTGAAGAAAGGAATAGTAGTATGATAGTAAATAGAGGTACTACCGTGTCAAGTTCCTCAGGTATAGACATGAAACTAATTCCCAAATGGTGTAGGAATATTAGCTGTCAGAGTTCAGATTACGGAGTAAGATATTCCTACAGCCGAATATTATAGTGATGCTGAAACAGATATTAATACTGATGATTCGGAGAATGAAAGAATTGCACTACGAGCAGATCCTGAATCGAAGCGTGATGTTCCCTCATACGGTGTAGTTACTGATAGACAGACGGACAGAGTTTTGGTTAATGACTCTTTAGAAATAGATACCAGTTTATATGACAAGAAAGTAGGGAAGGCTAAGGGACGAAGACCGAGAAAGAGAAAGAAAGTCAGACGTTCTAAAGATGACTATGGGAATAGGGGCGACCTGTTTGCAGTAGGCTGTGGGTCTGACGAAGGAACTATAGTCAGTGTGTCATCTGAAGACGAGATGGGGAAGTACAAACGTTACGTAAGGTATACTAGGGAAACAGTGAGCAGACCGACGCAAATAAAGGAAATAGAAGAAAACATGTAAGAAGTAGAATAGTGATAGACAGATAGCGGGAATTTACTCCTCGACAACAGAAGATAACATAAGAAAACTCAGAGAATTAAGACCTGAGTACTTTAACAGGTTGACAACAGATAGTGAAGATTACATAATAAGAGAAAGACGGGTTAATGTATTGAGAGACAGTGAAATATTTAACTTGGACACACTCTATAACGGTTAAAATTCCATGGGGGAAGAAGGAAAATGAAATAGTTTTGGATTATGAGAAGAACTGCGGTTTGAGCATATAGATATATGAGCTGTCTAAAATAGGCAGATGAATTTTTTGGTGTAGCATCGCATGGTACAGGGTAGGCGATGGTGTTGTTGAGGATAGTGAATTACGGAAAAATGATATTTTACGTGGATACGTAATACAGGATATTTGCTTTTTGATTCCGGTGTAGGGAGAGGAAACTAGGTAAAAAAAAAATACTCCTTTGTCCGGAATGGAAAGAATGGAGAGTTAATCAGCTTGAGTGATGTATAACTGGTGTAAGTAAAATAGAGTAGATTCAGCACAGAATTAGTAGAGGATGAAGGTTCGTACTAGAAATGGTTCGACTCAGAGCTGTGACGTGATGTCTGAGATAGTTTTGCTTGTTGGTTTGAGAAGAAAGAATAGTATGGTTGACAGGTGAATCGAGAGTGTCTGGTGAGGAGATATAGATTGAGGAGGAATTGAGTATCCTGTGTGTAAAATAGCCAGTTGAACGCGAGAATATTAAGAGTAAAAGACTGTAGAAGTTGATGCTTAAAGAATACGAGTTACGTCGTGCTTGTGGAGAAGTATAGAATGATAGTTACGAGATTAGTGACCTGTTGGAATGAAGTTTGTTTGAGAGATAGTTGATAGTGCTGTAAATGAGATATAAGAAAGCAGTGAATTGAGAAAGTCCTCTGGAATAATTCGTCTGGTTGTGCGTTGTTCATACGTGAGTATAACTGTAGTCAGACAGCTGTTCGTCGTGATGAAGGAAGTAGGAGAGAGGTGTGGTGACGTCGCCTAAGTGAAATACATAGATAAAATGTAAGAGTGGCGTTGATATGGCTTGTGTCGAGGTGTGTAGAGGAGATCAATACGCTTAGGTTGTGGTGAAGTGATTGCTGGAATGTTGAGGTGGCGTCTAAGTGTTTTTTTTGTAGTAATAGTATGGAGATGTTAGGTTGTCGCGATGCGAGAGTAGTCGTGAGATGAGAGCGAGGTTGTGTATCATAGTCCGTATGAATATGAGAAGAGTGGTTGATAAGTGACGTTGATAAAATGTGGAACGTAGAGTATGCGAAAATCGAGAGATAGAAAGAAAATGATTGGAGAATTGTGATGTCTTTTCGTAGAATATCTGACGTTGGAAGGAAATTATGGAAGTTATATGACGAAAACGGAGTTAACATTCTGAATGATGTTTCATAAGACATGTTTAGTATTCTTAACAGGAACGAGAAAAGAGAGGTCTGCTGTCAGTTATAAGTGGCGTGGGTTGCAGTTCTGAAAGAATTCCGATAAATAAGAGTGAAAGATACGGAGGTAAACAAGGTTAGTAAAATGAATGTTGGAGAACGTGTTCGGAGGAGGATGACCGGTTTGATTATCGTTACGATACAAGAGTGCTAGGAAAGACTTGAGGATAGCTTAGAGTAGTCGTGGTGAGATGTTAGAAAGTAATGATACGTTAAGTAATTGCGTCGGGTAGACGAGAAAATTAGAAGTAGAATTAGTTGTTTTGGTGAGAGGTCTATAGTAAATAGACAAGTTCTTTTGATGGGAGTAGCATGGTGGAGATACTGTAGTTAACAGTAATGATTAGGAACTTGTAGTGATGTTTGGTACAAAGCCAAGGGAAACAATTGGTGTGCCAAGCCACAGGTTAGTAGATAGATGACGGCTGGTACATTGAGATGACATTGGAATAATCGCCACATTAGTGATAGAATAAATGAGTCGACCTGTAGTTTACAGTGCTTGCTTAAGAGGATATTTTAGATGTTATGATGTATTAGGGGTTAGGCTGGAAAAAGATAGAAAATTGTGAGGGGAGATAATCAATGGTACGGTTATTGTTGATTATTGAATTTTTTGTGTAGAGAGAACAGATAGTGTTCTAAGTTAAGAAATTAGTCTGTAGTTAACAGATATACATATGTGACGGTGAAGTGTTTTGTTTTCTCGGTCATAGAAATACTGGAATGACCTGTATAAATAGATATGCGTTACGTTACTTAGTATGAGAGGCCAATGTTGCTGGGCCACTGTACGTAGTAATTTTACGAGTTTTTTTTTAAAAATCGTGGGTTATTCACTCTGAGTTTTATGAGTCATGAGTCATATATAATATGTTTTTATGCTTGAGTTGGTACTGGAAAATGATGGCTATTATTTGATTGTTTTATTGAGCCTAAGTTTCAATGCCTCATATATAATAAGTTTTTTTTTCTTGATTTGGTCTTGTAAAATGATTGTTATTATTTTAGAATAGGATTATTGTGTTCTTAGAATTGTGCATACAAACTACTGGTCCGTAAAAGAGACCAGTAGTATTAGGTAACAATAGAATAGGATGTATGTTGTATCATCATCATCATCATCATCATCATCATCATCACCATCATCATCATACCTTTAGTTGAGTTGAGGGGAAACATAAATGATTGTTATAAAAATTTGGGGGGGGGGATATGATGTTCTGTTGTGTTTTATTTCGCTGTTTTGTATGTTAAATAGTAGTTAATTAAGTTATGTTTAATTTACAGGGTTTTGTCTAGAATAAAGAAAATACAGGGGGCTTTAATTAGGACCCTTCGTTCAGAAAAGAGTTAATAAAACTACTGAGAGCTAATAGAGAGACACATTCTCTTTGTGAAGAATAAGTGCATGGGTGTTTGGTTGCTGTGATAATCAGCGTAGAGAGGTTAATATGGATATGAAGTGTTGGAAACATACGACGGGGTTACTACACAAGTAAAATGGTTATGGGAAAGTTTAGAGATACACTAAAGTCAGCATTAATTAGAAAAATATGGGATTGGAAACCACATGGGAGAAGAAAAGATTAATGAATACAGCAGTAGAGTAAATGAGGGGAAAGTTTTGAACATAGTTTCCGTGGGGTCAGAAGAGCCATGATATACACGAAATTGCTGGGTTATAGAAGAATAAGAAGATTACCCCAGACAAAGAATAAACATGAATTGGATCCATGTTTGATTAGACACTGTAGATAACAGTACAATAGTAAAGGGGTGTAAGTGTGTTAATGAGAAATGAACATAGGGGAGACATAATGACATGGGGTTTTTGAGAGTCCGTAATATATGGACTGAGATAAAGTCGATTGCAAGTAGTCACAGACAGGAGTTAGGAGTAGTATAAGGTTGCTGTTGATAACGGCATAAGTGGAGGTTTTAGTAGATATGCCCATAAGAAATGGACATTAAGAGAGAATATTTGACTGAGGTATAGGAGAAGATTAGTTATGCGAGGTGATGAGGTTATGTGAGGTGATGTGTATAATGTTGGAGGAGGTCTTAAGGGATAATAGACCTTTTTAATTGTGTCCTCGAGATGTGTTTTGTGGTTAACATTACAATGTGAGGTTGAGGTAAGGTAGTGTCTGTAATATATAGACACTTGGAAGTGAAGAATATTTTTGATGATTGGTATTTGATGCTGTAGATAGCAGCGTAAACTGTTACCATAATGAGTGGTACTGTGGGAGATATAAGTGTTTTAGACTTTATTACATAAAGTCTCAAATGACATAGGGGGGTAAAGGGGTGTGTGATTTAGGTGAGTGTAGTTTTTTTGAAAGAGTTCTATTTCTTCTTTTAAATTCCGGTGGCCACCGATTCTTTGTCTTCCTATCGTGTGAAAGTGATTGCAGGTTAGTCGAAAGTGGAGAATTAGTGGGGTTGGTGAGGATAAAAGGGAGTTGCTATCAGCGTTTGAAATGGTAAGCGGATTGCTTATGAAGTGGAAAAGAAGTATTTAAGAAGATGTGTTATGATGTATTGTATAAAGTTGAGATTTAAATGTTATTAAGGATATGTAAATATGTTATGTTTGTTTGAAGGGCCAGAAACGAAGAAGAAGTGGGTTGACTATATAGCAGGGGAAAGAGTTAAAGAAATAGAATATTTACTTAAGTTGGAGTTGGTTTGGGGAAGATTAGAGGAACTGTGAGAGATAAGGAAAAAGAGGGAATAGAGTAAGGGGATTAGGAGTAAAGACTTTTTCCTTTATAGGAAAAAGTCTTTAGTAAACATAGGGAGGTGTAACAGTAGTGGAGTATTAGGGTATTAGGATCTAGTGGGAAACAGCTACAGCACGATTGAGCATTGGGAGTGAAAGCGAGGAGGGATGCTCAAGTCGTGACGTAGTGGGTTGTCAGGAGGCAGTCAACATCCCGCCTTAGAACTGGGAAGAAGCCATGTTGTCATCGTGAAGAAAATAAACAGTCTTTGTATAAAAACCCAGTCTTTGTTGGTTCTGTACTCTGGTACAGGGCATTGGTATTCTATATACGCTTCATTCTTACTTTCCATTCAGCTTCAGCCATACTAATGCTATCTGAGAATGATAACATCTTTGGATGTATATATCTATATACATATCAATACACAACAAATTGTAATACACCAAATAGTAGTAACTAATCTTACGCTCATTCCAGTGACATGCAAATGTCCTGATTAGCAATTCAGAGTGCTGGTGATTTTTCAAGCACCCTTTGCATGAGGTAATATATAAATGATGTGTAGCTGATGTACTGTACATTTGCAATTTTCTTCTCTTACAATCTACGTAAGAGGTCTGTAAGGTTGTTATCTTTCATGGAATTTGACAGATATCAACATCATATTGCTGTAGAAGTATTAATTTATTTATGTTTGACACAGAAATGTAGTGTGTCCTTTCATAGGTTAAGTCATAATAAAATGATGGCATCACCTGAACAGTATGTCATATCACACTTTACCTTCTATATGTGAGCTATAGGAATTGTTGTTGTATTTGCATTTGTCGTTTATCTTCTGATTATGTCCACTCAAATAACATTACATTTATCCAGGCATTCGTTCTGCTAACACAACTATATCTATACTAAACCACAAATACATTATATACATATCACAAGACAAGAGTGTTTCACGTTGAGAAATGTGACGTTATCTTGTAAGTGGAACTGATGTGTTACTATTTTTAAATTTACAATTTCTGTTTTATATTATTATTTTTGCTAATGTCTGATGAAACCAGTAAGTATATGCTGTCTCGAGCATATGATATGCTTTGACTGGTGGTGTACTGTAAGAAGTTAGTCTTAAGCTCTCTGTATATTCTGAAGTAAAATATTGTTTTTTTAATATATGTTTTATTCTTGCAGTCACTGTTTCCCACATGTGATGCAGTGTCTGGTTTCCTATAACAATAGTAGTTATAAATATGCCGAATGTTACCAACCTAAGTTTGATGAACTCTGCAAATGTATCACGAGATTGCTCTTCTATTAAGCAGTGTGATGTTGGTCTGACTGTTGGCTATTCATGTGTCAGTGGTTTATCTGTCTTTTTGTCAGCAACCTGTCCTATGTGGTGAGTTTCTGATTTCCTGTCATCTTGTGTTTCTCACAAGTGTTTTCTATCTGTTGCATGTTGCATTTCTCTATCTGCATGTCTGGGGCTAGTAATCTGTCCGTTGGCACAGTTTACATGATCGGACATGACTTCTGATGACCTTCTCAAAGCCCGGCCAGTAGTAAGCAGATAATAATTTCTATCTAGTTTTGGCCATCCTTGCATGGTCTGCACTTGATAAGTTGTGCACTACGTAGAGTGCGTCGCTGCGATGTTGTACTGGCAGCACCATTTGTGAGATACGCGTTGCATAATTCGTATATTTTCTCGTGAGGATGTTATTCTTTATTACGAATGACCACTTGCCTAACTTATATCGTTTAGGTTGTTGGTTTTCTTGCTGAAAACACGTTCGTAACGTCTCGTCGTCTCTTTGTTGTTTTGCCAAGTCGTCGGTCTGTCTGTCTGTCTGTTTAGTATCCGTGTGGTTACCCTGCGGTGTGACTACTTTATCTTCTTCCTTATGTTTCTTACTATGCTGTCTGTAGTCTGTATTAACTTTTGTCATATTATCATCCCATGCTTGTACACTCTGTTGCTCCAGGAATGTTACCTATCATTGGTCCTGCACTTGGACAAGCTAACACTGCTACACGTGTTCTCCCTTCATAGTATGGGGAAGATTTATGAACCCATGCTATCGAGTATTTCACACGTGTACCGCCGAAGGTGCGGCATGTAATACTATCTCCCGTGTAGTCATCCTTCTTTACCAGACTCTGAACTACACCAACTATCGATGAAACTGTAACCCTAATGCAGGAGGTTAATTTTCCGTTCACGAGTGCTTTATGAACTTTCACAGTTCCATTGTGAATGTTGCTAGTATTCATCTTTCGTGTAGGCACTGTACGACTACACGCAGGATTATGGATCTCTAGTTTATTATGTTTGTCTGTCACTATATATACACCCTATTTGTCTTTTGGTCATGTTCTTCTTTCGTAACATATGCCCTTTTGGTATCTTTAGTTAGTTGTTTCAGTCTGCAAGTGCTGGCACCGTGTCCAAAACTATGACAAACGTAACATTTTAAGTTGTTTCTGTAGTCTGCCCGTGTTAGTTGTAACATCATTTTCTCTTTCTCGAAATTTAATCTGTCTTTTTCGAACTGGAGTCTTTTTGCTTCGAGATCTAATCTTTCTTTCTCTAAGGCTAGCTCCTTATATTTTTGTTTTTCTAGAGACGAAATTCTTTCTTTTTCTAATTCTATTTATTTGTTCTTTCTGCCTTTCGTGTGATTGTCTAAGTTCTCTAGATGTTGCGTATTGTGCTTCTCTGGCTTCTCTAGCTGCAGCTCTGTCTTCTCTTTGCTGCGCCTGGAATACTGAGACTTTCTTTTCTGCCAATGCCATAAGCCTCTGGGCCTGTGAAGCCACATTTCTCACAAAGAGCTACAAAGTCTGCTAATGTAGACATGTTGTTGTTGTGTGCCTGTCTACTATTTATGTATCAATAATCTGTTAGATAGAACCAATGTACAATAATTGCAGATACTACCTGTATAAAGTGTGTTGGAGTACTAGTATCTTTGTTGATGATGGTTGGGAATCTGAATGGCAGGAGTATCTTTTAATCAGTGTCGCTGCTGGTC
Source organism: Cepaea nemoralis (assembly GCA_014155875.1). Classification (NCBI taxonomy): domain Eukaryota; kingdom Metazoa; phylum Mollusca; class Gastropoda; order Stylommatophora; family Helicidae; genus Cepaea; species Cepaea nemoralis. The sequence goes on along the minus strand of JACEFZ010028289.1, from coordinate 540,876 downwards.
TTGTTCTGACGAAGCCGACAGTGCTGAACCTGCTGTAATGCTGTTCAACAATAATAATGACAATACAGGACAACCAATAACACCTATCAGAAGTTTAGCTAAATGACGTAACACCTGTGGACAAAACAATCTTAATTAATAGAGACATTAATGACGTTAAAGAACAACAATAGTGGACAAATTATACCAAACAAGACAAAGTTCTCGCTAGCAGTCGAAAATTTACTGAAATTATAAAGTCAATTTCGAATGCTAACCGAACGGATCCGTACATTTTGGGTGATAATAAACCAACTAAAAGTAGCCCGCCAACCTCCCGCTAATGATGAGGGTGAGTAAACAGAGTAATGAATGGGTGCCTGTTGAACTCTGGACTACTAAGCAGGACACATACACTAAATCAATTGGATACAACTCAACCTGTGTATATTCAGCTCCGGTGTCCTTGGTGGCTTGCTCCAGATGCTTGGCTCCACTTCGAATTGGTTGAGGAATCGGTATGGATCAGCTTGGCTGCACTCTGGTTTGATTCAGGAGTTCGATACAACTTAGGTCCCAGAAAAATGCTGCGCCCTAAAAAGGGGTGTCAATCCTCCATGCCATTACTACTGATGAATTTTCAAAAATGTATCTGGAAAAAAATCTTAGACTCTTGATACTGTTAATTAGTTTATCAGGACACTATAGTGCATGGAGCACATAACGAAGATCCTATGCTGTTGCTTTGTGTGGCTGAGTGCCATTATTTTTTCCTTGATTTAAATATTTGAAGTGTTAACACAATTTCACTGTTATGTCTTTTGCAACTGTACATTAATTACACAAAGTGATATTGGGCCGAGACGTGGGCTATCTTGTTCCAGTTGGTGGCCATGCTTGTTTGTTGACCTTGGTCAATGTCATTTTCTTTGACCTTCAATTCTGATGTACACTATTCCTTTGTTTGCCTTGGCGACATGAATTTTGACTTGTAGATCTTCATTTTGATAACACTGTTAGTATTCACATAAATTCACTGTTGAAACATCACTCCTTGTTTACAATTGGGTTCACCTTTGGACGTCAGACCCCACTTTGCCACGGAGTTGTTGCTGTGGCTCGTCTAATAACAACACCAGGCAATTTAAAGACAACTCAACGATAGACTTGACAGGAAACTTTTGCGTCCTCAGTTTGACAAATAACGTTTATTGCAGAACAGCCTACAGCGTGGCTCCCACCCACTGCCGACCTATCAGTCGTTATCGCATACTGCTGGTGGGCCGCACACGCCCGCCTTGCATCATCATTGTACAAAAGTCTGATCGTCAAGAAAATCCCGTGTCGAAGTATCTATCGGCTTCTCAAACCTAATTAAGTTGTCTACTTACTGCACCTTGCAAATCACCGTAACCAACAGTCACTTGTCACTGCGTCGACCTGACCGCCATTCCGGTCGAGTGTGTTGTCAAACAGTGTTGAATGTCAAAATGCCACTTGCCGGCGTTTGCGGCCTCATCACCAGTCCTCGGCTTCAAAAGGTGGCTTCATTATCAACACATTTCACAAAGAGAATATCAATTAACTTGTGCATCAGTCTAGGATGCTGTTATCGCTGACGGTTCTTACTTAGACGTCTTGTTCTCAACCACGTCTCGGCTTACAATGTCGAAAAGATGTCTGCCGTTCTCCGCTGGAGCGCAGTCATGTGATTGTGTTAGCTTCGCCCACTCCCGTCACCGGTGTCTCCTCACTTTTGCCCTCACCGTGTGTATGGGCGGCACTTGTCTAGTTTTCTCGCATTACACATCTACGATATTACTTGTATCCATCTCATGGCATGGTCCTTCATTATTATTCCGAAGATCATACTGCTCTTCTCTTGTATCATCATAAAGGTCTTTCACATAATCTGATCGCGCATGTAAAATCTGATCTTTTTGTATTATGATTGTTACCATCTTTGGTTTTTAGGTGTGGGATGTAGGATTAAATATATGAGAATAATTGCTTAGTTTGTCTAGGGGATTCCAGATGGAATGTATTTACATTCTCACTCACTTCTATAAGGCAATGTGATCATGGACATTTACCACAGATACAAGGGGAAAAACAATTAAAGTCTTTTGACAATGGTATCTATGTGTATGTATCCCCTCCCACTCGATTACCTTTTGAATTTGATATAGTGTCAGAGAACATTGTTTGTTTACTACATATATAGAACAACCACTGTTCAACAAACATCAACAAACAATTGACGTAATCTTCAACATTGGACAAACTTGTTCACCTGGAATTAAATCAAGGTCCAGAGTTAACATACAATTGTACTCACAGTATTGAGTTTCTAGGGATATGCACGAGATGACATGTGACATCATAAGAACATTCAACTTTGATAATCCCATGTATCCCCATCATAAATACACTCAAAACAAAAACAACACTCCAAATTTAAAACACTAGAACTAGACTAATTAAACAGTCTTATTCTTTCTTTTACTCTTCTGTACTGTTTATAGGTATTCCTCTTCAAGGCAAGGCAGATTATATTCCCATTATCCAGGGACCGAAAGAATGCACTCAGTTGTGACTCATCCATCTAATATCCATTGCCAATTTGGTTTTAGATCACATCAAAATCCCCTTTATCAAGGGACCGAATCAAGAATACCCCTGTGATAATGAGCTCTGTGTCCTAGTGAAGCTGTGGTCTGAGTCAGTCAAAACAATCAGGAGTTCCTCTTCAGACTAGGCAGTGGGTAATTTCCTATATCGTAGTACATAATGAAAAAGATGACAGCCGTCCATCATCTCTGGTTAACCACATAATCTTAACTATTGTTCACAAGGCTTTTACACACACCCAGTCTCAGGTTAATAGGCCATCCCACGCTTGTTGATAATGCAAACAGGCCAACCTGGGACAAGCATAGAGCCATCCTTTTTATATCGCCATTCCAGTGTAGGAACAAACAATGCAGAGAGTCACGGAGTGGTATCATCTGGGACTATTTCCAGGCTGCTCTGCACAAGCATGGAAAAGAAGAAGAATAATTCCAGCACACAAACTGGGAGTCGCAATACAATCGGAGGATTTCTTCTGCTGCATGTCTATAAACATTGACTCCTCTTACTTCTCCCATAGTGTCTTCCCGATGGTGTTCATGTCTAGGACCTTGTGGTGAACTTGCCTGCACATGACTTGTGTCGAAGGGTAATACTTTTGTATTTGAAACTGGGAATCCAACAGGATAATGGGTGTTTTTTTACTGCTGTTAGTTTTGTTCAAACTTGAACTATCCCTTAGTTTCTTTGCCCCTGCTGATTGATAACAGCTTTGGTTAATCCTCTCGAATACGCCTTTCGCTGATAAAGGCAGCTGATAAATGTGGCTGTCAACATGTGTTAATAGGTCCAGACTGTATAAGTCATTCTTTCATTTACAACTCCCTAGTAACGTCCAAACCACCACCTGATTCTCAAGAGCTGGGAATGACAAAAGAACACATTCAAAACCATTAATGCAAACTCATGTCGTGGTAATCCTTAATACAACATTAGTCACAGAAAAAAGAGGAAGGAGAACAGAGGGTATTTCCATTTTTATCATCCCTCGTCTCTGATTGTATAGTTTGCCCAACTCCAAAAATGAGTATATATATATCGTGCGTTTTTATTTCTTTATTATTGAGATTATACTCATCAAACATGGCATTTCCCTTGCTTATTTGTGAAAGGATTATATGTCCATCACACTTGTTGCGTGATTACTAAGATGTAAACAAGAAGTTCCTTAAGGCACGATAGCTCAAGTAACAGGTTAGCAGAACTATTTCTCCAACATGAGCTTATGTCTATAAAATGCGTTAATAATACTATTCTTCCGCATAGAGAAAGGTTTCATGAAATGCATTTAGAGTGACCACTGTACAGCACATAGAACATTTGCAGATTGATATACATTGATAGTGAGATAGCTTCACAACGCATATAATAAGTTACACATAGGAATTGAAACTGTAAGTATAGGAAAATCGGCAGTAAAGCAAAGATGTCCGCTCAGTAGAAAGCAATCACCCAGGCTTTCTTGTCACATGAATTGTTGCTCTAACTGTCTCACAATTCATATTTTAAACACAATGATACATGTACCTTATCAAAAGACATGGTTACACATTCATTATGAGTTTACAAACATACCTAGGTTCCAGAGAGTGAATTTTATGGGCTAACTGCCCTCCCAAGCGGGAGGCGACTTGTATTCGATCGTTCCAGACTACAAGTAACCTCTCACGCCCAGCTAATTTAAGCGTCTATGTCTTGGGCGGATACTCGACCAATCATTTATCTCGCATTTGAACTTAGGCCATATAAATTATGACGTCATCGAGACAAACTCTAGCACAGTGGTTCTCAACCGGTGGGGAATCCCCCCCTCCCCCAGGGGGTAATTTTAGAGTTTCGGGGGGGGGGGGGATTAAGATTATTTCAAGATAGCGTTAATACAAGAACCGATTACTTCATATTGTTTTTCCCTTCATACTTTACGGTTCTGTACGTCTCAGTCTTCTAAAATTAATTTTATTAAGTAAGTAGACCCGCAAATCACGTTTTATGTGGACGTTTAGACTTGTTTTAGTATGTGCTATTAAAGTTAGCTTCCATTATTACGTATACTGTGTAGGGGCGGGGGCGGGGGGAATCTTTAGGTAGGAAATACGAAAGAGGGGGGGGGGTGACATTCTGAAAATATGGTGAAAGGGAGCAGGGGCGACATTTTTAGGTAGGAAATACGAAAAGGGGGCGGGGGGGGGGGAATAACTTTCTGAAAATGGTGAAAGGGGGGGGGGGGCACGGGCCCCAAGAAATGTTGAGAACCACTGCTCTAGCACATTTCCCTCTAAGACGTAGTAACCAAAGAGTCTAGTCCTAGGAAACTGTAAGGACGCCATATACTTATATCATTAGGCAAGCGTTGATGTGTGGTTTCTTTTGTTAGTGATGTCATTAATTCTTTTTTGCATTAATTTGGTATTTGGTGTTGTGTTGGTTTTCAATTTCCCTGCAATTTTCCTCAAGCCATGTTTCTTTTGCCTCTTTGCATAGTTTATTATTTTACTTTATTTTATTTTTGCATAGTTCATATTTTTCATGGTTATTTTTGCTATTTCTTCTTTTTTTTTTCATGAGTTTTAAGATGTCTTCCGTCATCCATTTCTTGGGTCTCATTATCGTTATATTTTGGATTGTTGTTTCTGCTGCTTGGTTGACTGATTACTTTAATATTTACCATTGGTCGCTGACATCTTGAAATAATATTTCCATTTCGTTCAATACATCAAATCTGTTCTTTACCCCTACGCTGAAGTTTTCTTTTATCTACTCACTCTTCAGTACCTGTAGATCACATTTTATGTTTCTTGGTGTATATTTGACTTTCTTTAATTTTATATGTATATTGTTTATAATTAATCTATGGTCACTGTAGTAGTCTGCCCTTAGTATAGTTTTTGCGGTTTTTAAAGCATTTCAAAATCTTTGTTGATAAGAATGTAATCAGTCTGATTTCTTACCTTATGATTAGGTGTTTCCAATAATCATATTATGCTCTTCTGCCCATGGTACAAGTCTGCAACCTGTTTTCTTCTGTTCCCTTAGTCCGTACTTGCCTACTATACATCTGTCCTGTTGATTTCCAACTTTGGCATTCAGGTCACTCATTATGATATTTACTTCAGAATTCTTGCATTTCTTGAAGGCATTCTCTAAATCATTATAAAATTCATCGATTCTATCACCACTGCTGTCTGCTGTTGGTGCATAAACATGTATGACGTCGACATCAAAATGTCTTCCACTAAACTTTACCAGTAACACTCTGTCTTATGTCTTTGATATATTTTGATCTCTCTATATCCATTATAATTGCTACCCATCGCTGCTCTTTCTCTCCACCAGAATGGATTATGCTATTTTCCTAAGATGTTATAATGCCCATTCCTGTTCATCTGGCCTCACATATACCTAACATGTTAATATTTAGTCTTCTCATTTCATTTTTAATGTTATCAAATTTTCCATCCCCACTCATAGTTCTTATATTCTAAGCCCCACTTTCAATGTTGATACTCTTTTGCACTCAGTCGCCTGCTGACGGTGTGGAGTCGTCTGGCGCACATGAAAATCTCTACCTGGCGAGGCCGCTCCTATGGAGCACCCATTTACGCCGTGTCTCTGATTTTCTATGAGATTGCAATAATAATATTCTTGGCATCTGTAAAGAAGGTAGTTTGCCATTGCTTTCCCTCTTAGCAGTGACCATACTGATCGATGACCGTAGCCATTGTCTCCCCCAAATAAAGAGATCCTCTGCATATCGCCGTGACGTTGGAGACCATAACCTACAACTATCTTTTGGCTGCTCTTCAACTTCATCCACTACCTGCACCCATGGCTTCACGTAACCCTGACCGGGGGAGGGGGGGGGGGGCTAATGGGGTAGTCACCCTTGCCCAAGGGTGTCACGCAGGCTAGCGGAGGGGAGGGGCAGGTTACCTCTCCTTTGATAGGGGATACACCTATCCCGCCACCTAAACAAGTCTATTACGCATTATGTAGAAAGAAATGGGAATGTGGTATATGGCCAAAAGATTGGAAGAGAACTATCCTCATTCCAATACCCAAAAAAATGGCAATTTGAAATTATACACCAACTATAGAACTGTTGCCTTGATCAGTCATGCACGTAAAATTCTACTAAAGATAATAATAGTAAGAAAATGGAAGAAAAGACCAACTTGGTTCAAGCTGGATTGAGACAAGTAAGAGGAACAAGAGGTCACTCACTCAACATGCGTTTAATAATAGAGAAGTGTAAATAATTTAATATAAACATATTCTCATGTTTTGTGGTTTATTCAAAGGTATTTGAGGGTATTCAACATCTGGAACTTTGGGAAATCATGAGGAAAATATAATGAGAAATGTCAGAGATGATTTAACCAAGCATTAGTATGATGCCCTAAGTATCGGTAGCCTTGAAATATCAGAGATTCGATATGCTGATGATACAGTATTACTATCCACATCACATAATGGTATATAAATACTAATAACCTCAAACCAAACGGATACTAAAAATCACAATGTATATCATAACATAGCAAAAACAAAGATAATGCATACATATATAACTAATATTCAGAAATAAATATATGATAATGAGAAAACATTGGAGGTGGTGGAAACTTTCGAATATCACGGGTCATTAATTTGTAACAGAGCGGCATTTGCAACTTGCGTTTCCATTCATGACCTCAGTCTGAACCGTCAACATTGACGTTCCTCCTTTATTTCTGTGATCAGGCCTTTGATCAGTATGAGTGGTAGTTCAGTGATTACTTCACGAAGACAATTTCGTTATGATTCGTCGCAGTGTGTGATGTTGTCTTCATTCTATTCAATCGATACTTTCCTATTTTAGTTGAATACATTACTTAAGAAATAACTTTTTAATATCAACTTTGGTATAAATTTATTTCATTTCCTTGCATGGCCGACATTAATGGGAGCAAATCCACAAGAATACAATACACTGCAACTGCATATTATTCACAACTCCCTTAAATTGTACATCGTGCGCTATGAATCAACTTAATTCTTCTGTGTTTATTAATTTAATTCTTCTGGTTGTATTAACCAGGTTGACCATATATTCTGAACCAAATATCTATCCTTTGTGGACATCTAACAGAGCTACAGAGTGCCTCTATTCTGATGTAAACTTAATTGAAGATTTACACGTCGCTCCCCGATCGAAATTTAGCTGAAACTGCCCTTGTCAAAATAACCCCCAAATCCACTACGTAATTACCTCTTGGTGCATTTTCGTGCCTAAATAATAGAGAACAACAGTATTCCCTATTTTTCTGTTCCCATATATATTATTTTCCCGCCAATATTACTTCGCCGGTCTCTGTGGCTGAAGGGCTTGCGAACGCGGTTTGTGAGCCCGTATACCCGGGTTCGAAACACGTCGGTGCTGGTTTTTTCGAAAAAAGGTATAGAGGCCGGTCGTTCAGAAAGCAATGGCAAACTACTGAACGTAACACTTGCCTAGTACATCAACAACAACTGAAAATGCTGGTGTTGACTGCAACGTCCCGTAAGGGATACGCAACAAAATTTTTTTTAAATATTACTTCCTCATTTGAGCTACTATGTTACAAATTACCATAATGGTGACACAATGAAAGAAATTAACAGACGAATATCTTTTGCTCTTTAAAAACTAAAACAACTGAATAAACTGTGACGTGGGGCAGATGCACCTACAAAAATTAGATGTTTAAGAGCATGCATCTTTGCCATTGCAACATACACAAGTGAGACTTGGAAACTTACTAGGTACTTTTGCTTTCTTTCACCCCAAACAAACTTTGCCAGCTATATTTAGAGTCACTAGCTATATTTAGCGCCGACGGTGATCTCCTCTGTGTTCGGGTGGAGTGCGTGTCAGTGCGTTTCAATTGCCCCACACCACAGTGTTGTTTCTTTGGGCTGTGGCAACCGTTTCTAGTCTCCCTTCGATCCTCATTTGCATCGGTCCTGCAATCACTTTCCGGTTAGAGTTAGGGTTAGGGGGTAGGGTTAGGATTAGGGTTAGGGGTAGGGTACACACACTAACCCTAACCCTAACCCTAATCCTAATCCTACCCCCTAACCCTAACCCTAATAGGAAAGTGAAAAATAGCGCACCACCGCCGCCGCATAGAATTGCGCACCGAGCTACGGCGCAACACACGGAAACCCCCCGAATGTTCGGCGCAACACAGGGAACCCCTGGATGTGACGTCATACCCTGGGATTCCCTTTTGTTTGGGGTGAAAGAAAGCAAAAGTACCACTTACTAAACAAGCTGAACAACGAATACATGCCTTTGATTATAAATCTATAAATGTTATAGACGAGTTCTAAAAGTATCTTGAATACAGAAAAGGACAAATGCATCCATACGGCAAGATCTGAATATTGAAGAAGGTTGGATACTGAAGACGATAAAACAAAGAAAATTGAAATACTTTGGTCACTAGAAACGTCATGAAATTTTGGAGAGAACAATAATGGAGGGGCATATGCCCGGGAAGAGATGAAGAGGAAGGCCAAAGAGAAGCTGCGTGCAGGATGTGGCAGATGATCTCCAGATGAGTGTATCGGACGCGGGGCATCTTGCTTATGACCGAGATGTTTTCCGGAAAGTTGTTATGGGATCGAGGTTCTGCAAAGGACATGCTACTGAATGAATGAATGCCGTGGGATGGGCACTTGGGAACTTACGGAGATATCCGTAGGCAATGAAAGCGATCCTTTACAAACCAAACAAATCAACGCAGACCAGAATCCTTCCTATGTACATCTGCACAGCCTCAATATATGAATCTGATGTATGGGCTATGAATAAACAGTACCACAAACGCACAGATGGGTTCAAATGTGATGATATCCTTAATAATAATAATGATAAAAATAATAATAACAGAAATAATAATATTATTAATAATAACAACAATAATAATGCGCGCGCGCGAGCTCGTGTGTGTGTGTGTGTGATGTGTGTGTGTGTGTGTGTGTGTGTGTGTGTGTGTGTGTGTGTGTGTAGTCCCATAGCAGATCATGCCGTTGGGGTGTAAAGTGTTCGGCCTGAGTATATTACAGACTACAATATTTGCGGTGGAGTGACCAGTTACCTTTCCTTCCCACATTCTGAACATTGTCTGGTTCCTAGGCAAGGCACTCACATCCGGAACTTGCGTGACAATGTAATTGAAAACCGGCCCTACGCTCAACGAAAAGAACACAGAGTTATACAGTTGTAGACAACGTAATGAAAGAACGCACCTATAGCTGTCAGCACCATTACAAAGGGGGTTGCCGTCTGACTCGTTTCTCTTAATGTAATGCTTTCGGTGGCAATAATCCTGCCTAGCTATAAGAACTGATAACTTGTAAAAGATACCGAATGAACACAGAAAACCTATCCAGTTTTAACAAAACTAATAGACAGCTTATTATAAACGAACGCCCCTACATAAAGACAGCAGAACAAATGCAAATATGAGTTAACTCCTTTTGTTCCAGCAAATTGACAAGAGATATGACATGAAGTATATTGGATAGACAGCGAGACGCCAGCAGACCGACTCGGTGAAATAAATTATAAGTGACATCAAACAACACTACGACAATCCTGTTTTCAATCATTCTAATTCTTTTGATAAAAAAGGAGATGTTTGTGTCACTACTATAAACCCATGTCACTCGTGTTGTTCAGGCAAACTGAAAATGTAGAGCAACTTAATTACTACTGTTGGGCGTGTCCAGCCAGCGGGAATCAATAGTGTTATGGATGTCACGGGTCAACAATATTTATCATGTTTCCGGTTTCTTTACTTTTGGACACACCCATGTCTCTTGTCAAGTTATGCCCATAGAAAAGCACATATTAGGTTCTATAATTTTTGGTCTGACATTGTCCATGTTTAGTTCTACCTCTCCCGATTGAGTCCTAAAGTTTACTTTAGGTTAGTTTAGTTTAGTCGACGGATCAACATCACGGCACACGGGTGTAACCTATAAGTGCTCCGTTCTATTCCTAACTCAAGCCTGAGTCCGGAGAATCTGAGCTCAGTGCACGAACTCCGTTATACAACGATACAAGTGGGTATCAATTGGTAGCCAACTATACCATTTATACACTGTACCTACTGTGCATTAATGCTATATACCGAAGTCGCTCACCGGTTCTTCGCCATGTTCGTTATTTTATCCGATTAAGTTAACACTTTTCATAAATTGTGCGTTATGATTTATAATAATTTTCTTATTAGTTATTTGTGTCTTATTCTTAGCAATGGTTTTTATAACGGAAATGTCTGACATGTGTTTAGAACTATTTATTATTATTTTTCTTAGTCGTTGTTGCATAATTTGTGTTAATTTTCCTAATATGTATGTGGTCTGTGATTTATATTCACCTTATTATAAGGTATATACACGTGTTTGTGCTTGAAGTTTCTCCGCAGAATCGTAAAATACCTTCTGGTTCCATTTTATATGTACACAGATGATCTAACAATTATAATTTGTTCAATCAATCAATCAGGTTGCGTCTCCACAATGAAAGTTGGCTGCAGTGGATCTCCAACACTGTCTGTCTCTCGCCCGACTATATATTCTGTCAGATTAATGTTCATCCATCTCTTGATGTTTTCCTCCCACATGTATCGTTGTCTCCCTCTTGCTCGCTTGCCTTCATCCTTGTGCTCAAGTATGATTTTTACAAGAGTATTTTGTCTTTTAACATGGCCGAAATATTTCACCTGCCTCATTTAAAAAAAAATTTCTTTCATCAACATTCTTTTAATTCCCATTTTTTCTACAATCTCTATTTGATTGTATGTGTTTCCATGAAATAAGGCATATTTGTCTGTATATCCACACCTCCAGGGCCTCTATTTTCCGTGTCGCCTGTTCAATGTCCAGGTTTCCGCGCCATGTAGTACTGTTGAATATACATAACATTTGAAAATTCTCATGTTAAATGCGGTTTTAATCTCTCTTGATGTAAATACTGATTTTATGACGTTGAAAGCATTGTTTGGCCATTCCTATTCTCTAATTGATTTCTGTTTCACTTCTGCCATCATCTTTTAGTTACATGTCAAAGATAGGAGAAACTTTTTACTTGTTCTAGTATCGCCCCGTTTACTATGATGTTCATTGATGACCTTTCCTTTCCTATGATTATTATCATAGTTTTCTGTTTTTATGTTAATATCTAAGCCACATTTTGCACTATGCCTCTTTACTTGTTCCACTGGGTTTTGAAATTCTTGCTCGCTTTCTGCTTGTAACACAGTATCGTCAGCATACTTAAGATTGTTTATGATTCTTCCATTGATGTTAAGTCCAGGCAGTTTGACTTGTTTAAAAATTCTTTCTGTGTATAGATTGAAGAGACTTGGAAACAATATGCATCCCTATCTCTGTGGGCGACGAATAATTATTTCCGTATATAATTGTCGCCACATGTTCCCAGTACAAGTTATTATTAAGTCTGATGTCCTTTGCGTCTTCTCCTATATCTTGAAGGCATGTAATTAATCGTATATGTTATACTCTATTGAAAGCTTTCTTGTAGTCTATAAAACATACCTATTATATTTTTCTGAACTTCTATATATTTTTCATTTAACATCATCAAACAGATCATTGCCTCTTTGGTGCTGCTGTATTTGTTGAACCCAAATTGTTCTACAGCTACTTCATCATCTGTCACAAAATGAAACCGTGTGTTTATCCGGTTGATTATTACGGAGGATTTTCTGATTACGCGGACGATCAGCCAGCGACATCTATTTTTACTAACTGGAAAAACACAGCGGATGTCAAAATCTCAGGACAATATTTGTAGCTGCACGTGTAAATCTCTAACGGATTTTGAAACATTTGGTGGTGATGGAGACAGCGCCGTGACAGTTTGTCAACATTTGAATACAAATGGAAGCAGTGGGGTCAGCCCATATACAAAATTGGTGGTGAGTGAGGAGGAAGTGAGTGCGCTGAATCAAATATCACCGTGACAAGTCATGAAACATATCAGAGGGACAACGGAAGTACTTAGCACGGAAGTGACAGTACATATGTCAATTCTTGGTTTCCGGAGCACCGAGAAGATTGACGGGGTTATTTGCAACTGTTGTTGGGGGTATACAGAAACTTGCTGGCTTGTTTTGAGAATCTAAACTATTGATGACAACTTTGACTGGACTAAAGCCAGGAAAATAGTTCTTGACTGGGGTAGTTTGCCATATAAACTCGAGTTGGGACCAGCTAGGGAGGACTTGAAATTATGCTTTAGTCAGAGTGCCAGGGCACGGCAGCGCCTAGTGGAAATAATATCTACCGTGTGTTAATTAGGGACTTAATTTTACACGTGCCTATAATGGCAGATGTAGATATGATTGATAGGACTGCAGGAGTGCCATTTAAGGTATAACCTATTATAATATATTCGTTATAATTACTTTAGGCAGTAGCCTTGTTAACTATAGTGTGATGATTAGCACTGTTAGTGGAAACTAGCTAGAGTAGGGAAGTGATACTTGGCTCGGTTAGCTAGAATAGATTAGTGAAGTGTTGATAAGCTTTACTAGTTGAGAATTGAGGGATAATAGGGATCTTTCCGTAGGTGTCCCTGGTGGGCGGGGTTCCGCATTCTGTTTGCTGATTTTTTCTTTGTCATAGCCTGATTCAGCTCTAGGTGGGTAGCTAATCTGCTCTATGACTAAGTCTAGTTAGCTAAAGATCATTAAGCAAGGTGATAGGCTTACACTCAGCCGAAAGGATCAGTGACTAGTACTATCACCAGATGTGTTGTTTCTATCCTAGGTTCCCTACCAGATCCAAGGAAACTCTACAAGTTTTGGGAAAGATTAAAAAACCCATTCGGAAGAACACCAGTTCAACAATCAATAAAGTTGCATACAGAACGTAACTAAAGCTAGGAGGAAGTTGATTCACCAAAGATAGTGATGATTACTGATGCACCACACAGCATCAGACAGTAGTAACTAAATGAGAACAGTCTAATAGTTACCTAGAGTTATATAATCTCGTGTAATAGAACACATGACAGTATATGTGAGGCTGGATAGACACGAGTGAGGATCAATCCAGTACAGTAACAATTAACATTAGTAAGTAGCCCTTATGAACTGAGTGGTTCGATGTGCAACGAGGATGATCTGTCGACTAACTAACTAACTAACTAACTGCGTACACACTGCAAAAGACTTGTGCAGTTTGTTTAGGAACATTAGGAACGGACATTGTGTAGAGTGCAACCGGTCCCTGATTAACTCTGAATACCACCGGTGTCTATTTCGGATGTTCATGAAATTGGATTACCAGAGGTCTACAGAGGCAAAGCATTATCCGGCAAGATGGTTCCGGCAACGGGTGAGACGTACTTGTTCTGACGTAACGTGCTGTGGTCTATCTTTGCCGTGATCAGCTGACTGAGTTGATGTCTGAGAGACAGAGTCTACACACTTTATAGAACACGTCACACATTTTCTTCGCATACACGTCTCATACACGTTACACTTTTATTTTAATAAATTAATCTTTATTAATTTCTAGAAGCAAGAGTTGTTGAGTATGTTGCGTTGGGGAAGTATGAGAAGGGGGCATAGTACGACAGTGTGAGAGTGATAGGAAAAGGTGTCCATAGGCTGATGGAGTGTGTTGGACGGAAGCTGGTGGATTCTCCAGAATATTGAGGGAAAAAAAAATAATATTATAATGTGGGTGTCGGATCTCCTCACTCCAGGGACGACACTTTAAAGTAGGACACGACATCATCTATTTAAAAAAAAAATTCTTTCTTGTATGACCTTGAGGAGAATCTTAGTTATATGGCTCATCAAGCTAATAGTTCTGTAATCCTCACAATCAACAGCTATTTACTTCTTGGGTAATGTGATGAAAATAAATGTTTTCAAATCCTTGGGGATGTACCCAGTAATGTGTATATCATTACATAATTCTGTGATAGTTTCAATGTCAAAGCTGGATAAGGATTGTATCATTTCTGTTGTTATCTTGACGGGACCTGCAGCCTTTCCTTCTTTAATCTTTTTAATAGCGTTCACTACTTCAGCCTTTAATGTGTTTGGCCCATCTTGAGAATTATAAAATGTTGGTTTATTGACCCTGCTGTTCCAGAATAAATTGTCTGTGTATTCTGTCAATCTTTTTATTATATCGATATTATCAATTATAATTTCTCAATTTATTCCTATGATACCAGCATGTCCTGTTTTCTTCTTTTTCTTCTTTGTAAATCGTTTTATATTTTCACGTAATTCTTTCAAGTTGTGTTTTATTTCTAGATCCTTTATTTCATTGCATTTGATCTGCAATCATTCTTCTTTGGCAACTCTGTACATGTGACGTATTTCTCTGTCTATTAATATATAATCAGGAATGTTCTTTGCCTTCTTTCTTTGAGTCGTTTTGCTCAAAATTTCATCAGTTATCCATAATTGCTTTTTATTATTTTCCTTCACTGGTAAGATGCATACAACGTAGAAGCGAAGAATCGTTTTGGGGTCTTGATGTCTATTTGCCCATAATCGGGCACTCTCGCGATGTTTATACTTCACTTCGACACCGCAAGTTACAAGAGGAACATGATGAGATGAGATGATGTCTATATGGGTGGAATTGACACTTGATTAATTGACAGTAAAAGCTATAGATGTCTTGATAACAGCAGCCACAGATTTAATTCTGACCAAGAATAAGTAACATAAGCCATGGATTACATCAGACGCGTTAGAATTAATAAAACAACGAAGAGAGCTGAAACAGAAAGGGGGTGAAATTGATAACAGCAGGATGAAGTATAGATCTGTAACTCGAGAAATAAGAAACAATACAAGAAAGGACAAAAACCAATATATACAACATTGCTGTACCAGAAGCGAGCAATATCATAAGAATAGAAGAGATTACTAAAGTTCAAGGTAATGAAGTTTTGCCTGAAATTATGCACCAACTATAGAACTGTCGCCCTGATCAGTCATGCAAGTAAAATTCTGCTAAAATCATAACGGGAAGACTTCATGAGAAAATGGCAGGAGAGATCAACGTGGTTCAAGCGGGATTTAGACAAGGAAGAGGAACAAGAGATCGCATACTCAACATGCATTTAATAATAGAGAAGTGAAGATAATCTATATATATATATATAAAAGAGACTGTATGTGGTTGGCAATGTATTGGATGCGTACGATAACGGTACATCCGATTGAGATGAAATTTTCTACACGTCTTCCTTTCATTCCTGTGCAACCGACTGTAATAGTTTCGTAGTGTAAAATCAGCTACTTACTTAATAAAATTTAATATTTCATTTTTCATTATAATTTCTATATAGCAAGGGGACTTAACTCTAGAAAAGTTATTTCAAGGGGCATAACTTTTAATAACATTTCTATATACTTTATAGTCATATTGTTGCATGGTTTTCAAAGATTTATAAACTCTTTGCCTATAGTTATTTACAGGCATATGAGTTATAATAAATAATGATATAATCTTTAAGGCATTTTCAAAGTTTTCATAAAAATAATGCATAATGCATAACATTGTAACTCATCTTTTTATGCTTAAAGAAGTTATCTACAGTCATGTAGGTGATTAAAATCAGTTTTCATTAAAAATAATGGATGGTGTGTGGAAGGACATTCTTTTAAGTTACTGTGTGAATTTAATGAGACGCTCCCCGCCAGGAGCTGGGCGAAGCCACGCCGGGTAAGATAGATAGACAGACAGACAGACACATAGTCGGGAACGGGAGCTTATATGACTACGTATATGAATTAAATGAGATTCTCCCCACCAGGGACTGGGTGAAGCCGGGTCGGGTCAGACAGACAGACAGATAGACAGACAGACAGACAGATAGTCGGGAACGGGAGCTTATATGACTACTTATATGAATTAAATGAGATGCTCCCCACCAGGGACTGGGTGAAGCCGGGCCGGGTCAGACAGACAGACAGATAGACAGACAGACAGATAGTCGGGAACGGGAGCTTATATGACTACTTATATGAATTAAATGAGATGCTCCCCACCAGGGACTGGGTGAAGCCGGGTCGGGTCAGCCAGACAGACAGACAAACAAGCAGACAGACAGACAGACTGATAGATAGATAGATCCCCGCCAAGGCCTGGGCGAAGCCGGGCCGGGTCAGCTAGTATAATATAAAAATATTCTCATATTTTGTAGATTATTCAAAGGCATTTGACTGTGTACAACATCAGAAACTTTGGGAAATCATGAGGAATATTGGCTGTCCATCACATGTAGTACAACTGACAAAAATGCTCTATCTAGACCAATAAGCAGCGGTTAGAATAGATGGTGAGACATCAGACTGGTTTGACATCAAACAAGGAGACCATCGGGGCTGTGTGCTGTCCCCATATATGTTTAACCTGTACGCCGAAAATATAATGAGAAATGTCAGAGATGACATAACCATGAAGCGATATGATGCCCTAAATATAGGTGGTCATGAAATATCAGAGTTTCATTATACCGATGATACAGTATTACTATCAACATCACAGAATGGTATAAAAACCTAATAACTTCAACCCAAAAGAATAGTGAAAATCACAACTTATATCTTAACACAGCAAAAACAAAGATAATGCATAACAGATAAAACTACTATGGAGAAATAAATATAAGTTAATGAGGAAAAAGTAGAGGTGGTGAAAATTTCGAATATCTTGGGTCATTGTTTACCAACAATGGTGACACATGGAAAGAAATTAAAAGACGCATATCTATAGCTCTTCAAAGACTAAAACAACTGAATAAATTGTGGAGTGGGACAGATAGAACTATACAAAAGTAGATGTTTAAGAGCATACATCTTTCCCATAGCAACACACGCCTGTGAAACATGGACACTTAATAAACAAGCTGAACAGAGCATAATTGCCGTTTAATATAACTGTTATAGACGGGTTCTAAGAATATCTTGAATAAAGAATAGAACAAATGCATCCATACTTTAAGAGCTGAATATTGAAGCAGGTTGGCTAGTAAAGATGATAAAACAAAGAACATTGAAATATTTTGGTCACTTGAAACGTCATGAAATTTTTGAGAGAACAATAATGGAGGAGTATATGCCTAGGAAGAGTGGAAGAGAAAGGTCAAAGAGAAGATGGGTGCAGGATATGGCGGATGATCAGCAGATGGATGTATGGGACTCGGGACATCTTGCTTATCATCGAGAAGTTTTTCGGAATATTGTTATGAGAGCGAGGTTCTGCAAATGACATGCTGCTGAATGAATGAATGAATGAATGAATGAATGAATTGTAAGTTGGTATTTGTATATGTATGTTAGTATTTATACATTCCCATTGTGTATTAATTTACTCCTCAGGATTTTCAAGTCGATATTGTTCCATGCTTTCACCGAATAGCCTATTCATATATATTTTTTTTTTTACTTCTACACGTTTACTTTTATCTGGTTATTTCAATGCTGACATATCTATTTGAGGTGTCTTAGTTGTCCTTATTCCTGTGTTGTTTATTTGTACTTGTAAGACAGCATAATTGTGGTCAGAGTTGATATCCGCACCAGCGTATGTTTTGGCATTTTAAACATTATTTTTAAATCTATTTCTACTCATAATGTAGTACCATTGTTTTTAAATATATTTATAATCATAATGTAGTCAGTGTAGTTTCTCGTCCTATCCTCAGGGCTTTTCCACGTATACAGTTCCCTAGGGTTTTGTTGAAAAAAATGTGTTACAAACAATAAGATGGTTTTCTTCACAAAACTGTATCAGCCGGTCTCCTCTGTCATTTCTGTTTCCCATACCATATTGCCCTACTACATGCTTATACTTAGTTTTTCCAACATTTGCGTTCATTCCTCCCATGACAATTAATACCAATGATGATTTTATAACTTTTAATGTTTGTTGTAGATATTCATAATATTCTTCTAGCTGTTCATCGCTATAATCAGTTCAAACATTCTCTGTAGAATTACAATGTCGAACGGTCTTGCCTTAAATTTGCGCAGTATCATTCTATCTTTGTGAACCCAGAATCCACTAACATTTTTCTCCAAGTTTCTTTTTCCTAATATACCTACTCCTCTCTCGTGATGATCTCCTCCCGAGTAATGAATATGTAATCGTCTCTCTTTATATATCTAGCAGCTGTCCATCTTTTTTTCTGATACACCAAAATATCTAAATTTATGTCCCTTACTTCCGAAATCAGTTGTAAAGTTTCCCTGCTTGATGTAGGGTGCGTAAGTTCCACATACCAATTATAAGACTTCTCCTTCTGCTTTTCAGGTAGGTATTGTCAGAATGCATCCTTTCGAAAGAATTTGAGATGCATTCGTCATTGTTCTCTGCCTTATTCATTATATGGGTTGTCCCATCTCTGAGCATTTTCACAGCAGGCTCAACTCCAAGGGGCCAAGAATTACCCGTTTCGCTACTTTTCTTTTGTTGTAGTCTGATTAGCCTCTCTCCCTGGCCTAGAGGTTAACGTCTTTCTCCGTAATCCCGTATATTCTCTTGAGTAACGTAACCTGTGCGAGAATCGGTAGCGGTTCTCGCCACGTTGGTAACTTAGGGTTATGTGAGATGGTCACTCAGAAAGCAATGGCAAACTACCGAGCGTAATCTTGCCTAGTACATCAACAGCAGCTGAAAAAAATGCTGATGTTGATTGCAACGTCCTGTAAGGGATATGCCAAAAAAGGTCTTATTACTGTCTTTGGGATACTACTTGGTGAGGTCCCTATCTCTTCCACGATGGCTAGCCATATTCACTATTGTGATAATCTGTTATCCACTGGGTAATTTCAAATTTACAACGAACTATTTCTGTGTACCTTTCACAATACCTTTCACTGATCATGATATCTCGTTATCGGAGATATTAGGGAGACATATGGCGTAATCTCACAAGATAAGATATTAGGGAGACGTGTGGCATAATCTCAAAAGACAAAATATTAGAGAGACGTGTGGTATAATCTCTGAAGACAAAATATTAAGGAGACATGTGGCGTAATCTCTCAAGACAAGATATTAGTAGACAAGACAAGGTCTTATTACTGTCTTTGGGATACTACTTGGTGAGGTCCCTATCTCTTCCACGATGGCTAGCCATATTCACTATTGTGATAATCTGTTATCCACTGGGTAATTTCAAATTTACAACGAACTATTTCTGTGTACCTTTCACAATACCTTTCACTGATCATGATATCTCGTTATCGGAGATATTAGGGAGACATATGGCGTAATCTCACAAGATAAGATATTAGAGAGACGTGTGGTATAATTTCTCAAGACAAGATATGAAGGAGACGTGTGACATAATCTCAGAAGACAAGAGATTAGGGAGACGTGTGGTGGCATAATCTCAGAAGACACGATACTAGAGGGACTGGTGGTATAATCTCACTAGACAAGATATTATAGAGCGTGTGGCATTATCTCTCCTGAAAGGATACTGAGACGTGTGGCATAATCTCACAAGACAAGATAGAGAGAGGTATGGCATAATCTCACAAGACAATATATTAGGGAGCGTGTGGCATAATAAAAAAGACTGCTTTGCTAGGATCGTAAAACTGAGGACATATGTTATAAGCAAAAAGGATAATTAAAGAAGCTAACGGTCACATTTAATGCGCAGAACAATATAATAAAATGAAACAGTGTGGTAATGTGGTATTTCTTATTAAGAGGACATATTGAAATGAAACTATGTGGTATTTCCTACACAGAACAATATATTGAAATGAAACAGTGTGGTATTTGATACACATTACAATATATCGAACTGAAACAGGTTGGTATTGATACACATAATAATATATTTAAATGAGAAACAATTTGGTATTTATACACATATTTATATACTGAAGTGAAACAATTTGGTATTTAAACACACAAAAATATTAGAAATAAAGCAGTGTGATATTTTATACACCGAAGAGTACATTGAAATAAAAGAGATTGATATTTTATACATATTACAGAATACTGAAACATAATAGGTTGGAATTTTAAACATTGAAGAATGTACCGAAATGAAAGAGTTCAAACGAATACAGTAGGCTTATCTCTTTCTCTGTGCTAAAGCCCAGAAGACAACACAATCGTCCATTACTTGTGATCTGTTAAAAGCCTCTTGTAGCTAGACACACAATGTGTGATATAAGAGATTATGTCACGAGCAAATCCTAATATTCCAGTTCTTTTGATCACATGCAAAAAAAAAATAAAAAAAATAACAGACTGCAAATCAAACGTTTCATGGGAAATTACTGATAAATAATATACGGAATAAAGATAAAACTAGGCTGTAGAACTGATGCGGTGAGAGATTACAGGAGGAATCATCTCTGGTGAATTATTTATTATCATAATCAACATCATGCTTGTAAAGTTCATTCTACTTGCTGTAAAGATGATGTGTAATAATCTAAAAGGATCACAGGGCACAGTTAATCACGAAATGTATTTCACATTCCTATTTTTGTTTTAAAAAAAACCCGATTCCGTGATATGTGACATACTGGGCTGATTTTGCTAGGAATATATTTTAAAGAAAAATTCACACTCGATGAGTTATAAGGCCAGCAATAAGCCAGCCTCCTGTAACTAACCAGACACAAATGTTACGAGGCTGTGTCGATCCTGGAGCCATGAAAGAAAGAAAAGTCCCCGTTCTACGCGTCATGGAACGTATTGCGCATGTGGTGCCAGCCACATGATTTTACAGACCAATCGGTGCTTGACGATTGATGATGTGGCCGGTATCACGCATCCACTTTTACTTTCCAGGAGTATTCCTGGTACCCATTTTAGGGTAGGTCGTCATAGGAGCCTAGGTCCATCTTAACACACACACACACACACACGCACGCACGCACGCACGCACGCACACACACAGAGGTACCGGGCGAGTGGGCAAGCATAAGCTTCAAATTAAAACCTAACATTGTGATGGAAATTACAATAACCATGCCATTGTCTTGTAACCTACCACTATTTTTTGTTAGGGATGTCAAGAGTATGGGAATAGTCAAGCTATCTAGGAACAGCAATAACATCTGATGGGAGGTGCCTTGAAGAGATTAGAACAAGAATTGCCATTGCGAAGGTAGCCTTTAGCAAGATGAAAAATATACTGACCAATAAAAAGATATCAATGGAAACGAGAAAAAGAGTGTTGAAGTGCTACATAGAACGTGCACTTTTATATTGATGTGAGGCGTGGACAATGAGCAGACAAGCTGAAAATCATCTGATGGCTGTGGAAATGTGGTTTCTGAGGAAAATGCAAAGAATACAACGGACAGACAGAAAAACCAATGCAAAAGTCCTACAAGAAGCAACTTTACAACTGATTAGAAACATTAGATGTAGACAGTCAAAATTTTTTGGGCATGTTATGAGAAGAAATGAACTGGAAAACTTGGTGACAACTGGCAAGATCGAAGGGAAGAGACCAAGGAAAAGACCAAGAAGTAAATACCTGGATGGCTTGGCCACGTGGCATGGTCAACACGGAGCTGATCCACGACTCTGGTGATCGAGTGAGATGGCAAAACATGACCACCCACGCTTATCGGTATGGCACATGATGGATGGATGGTCAAGAGTCACGGTGCAGACCTACACGGTGACGTCATAATGACAGTTTAAAGATGGTCGCCCCACTTTTGACATGCACCAAAGGGAAGCAGCGTTCTGATATCAGTTTTTAAGATTTTTCTTTTTAAAAATCAGAGAAAGGGTTAAATCTATAGAAATTCGTCGGCGAATGAAGGTCCAGTTTGGGGATGCATGCCTATCAGTCCAGCAAATGTATGAGTGGATTAGGAATTTTCATAACGGCGTGACAGACTGTTTACAACCGGGTCAGGTACAAGGAGTAGTGACCCCAGACACTTTCTTTTATACATGAATCCAAACACTTTATCGGCGCTGGAGGACTTGCATTGAACGCCGTGGTGACTACATGGAACAATGATACATTTGTTCTTTACAACTTTTCCAAGAATATATTTACCGCAGAAAACAAAATTAAGGTTTTCATTTGAAGGCCCTTTGTATAATCCCGCCACGGGGTAGATTTGAACCTTGAACCAACAGGATAGCAGCCAAGTGCGCCTGATTCTGCGCTATTACATTTCTTCTTCAGCATACATACCTGCCCTGTAGTGTATTTGTGTAAGCCTTTTAGAATCATTAAAAAAAAGTCTGAACATTTTTTTCCAACACATAAGATGGATCACACGGATTTCACTCACTTGAATTCTTACTAATGTTATTTTGATAGTAATTTCACATGTCTATGTGTTTTCAAGTTTAATACGTTTTACGTGGTTCCAGGTTCTTTCCCACTGTCTTTATGTGATTTGTGAACTTTTTCATCAGGTGATATATCTTTATTTTTTCATTGGCCAAAATAGTTTATAATTTGCTTGTGCAATATATTTGTTTATGTGTTTACAGGAAAATATCGATTAGTTTTCACCTGGAAAAGGTCATTTATTATTTTAAAATGCGTTTAATCACGGAGATTTTGTTCACAGATTTCACTAACATAAAAGGGCAGGGTAGGGGTATTCCCTATCAAAGGTGAGGTAAGGTACCTCCTTCCCTCCGCTAGCCTACGGGCCATCCTTGGGCAAGGTGGTGTACCCGTTTAGCCTCTAGATCAGGGTTACGTGAAGCCATGGGTGCAGGTGGTGGATGAAGTTGAAGAGCAGCCAACAGATAGTTGTAGGCTATGGTCTCCAGATTCACGACAGTAGGCAGAGAATATCTCTTCTTTTGGGGGAGACAATGGCTACGGTCATCGACCAGTATGGTCACTGCTAGGGAGGAAAGCGATGGCAAACTACCTTCTTTACAGATGCCAAGAATATCATGTACTGCAGTCTTATCGATAATCAGAGAAATGGCGTAAATGGGCGCTCCTTAGGAGCAGCCTCGCCGGGTAGGGGTAGTCATGTGAACACGGAGCTGATCCACGACTCTGGTGATCGAGTGAGATGGCAGAACATGATCGCCTACGCTTATCGACACGGCACATGATGGATGGATGGAAAGTGGCTTATGATTGTCATATTTTTATCTGCACTTCATAAACATCTAATAAGATATATTGTATAATTTATACCTTAATTTTGTTGTCTTATTTAATGTATTTACTGTTAAAATGATTCTGTTCGATTATGACCTTGATTACCCCGTGAACCTACATTAGATCATCACGAACACATAAACTTCCAACACATGCAAGAACACATGTTAGAAGAAACCAGTTCTGAAACAAGTTAAGTTCTCTCTGGTATCCCCCAACATCATCATGTAGCGGCTCCTGTTCAGAACATCTCCGTCACCATGGTCATCGCAGAAACCCCGTCTTCCTTCTGCTATTCTGCTACCCTGTCTCATGCGCTTTCATGCGCAAGGTCTTTTTAATGCCTTGCGTCAACCTTCGTGTTGGTAGATACCCACCTCTTTTTCCCGAAACCATTCCTTTCAATACTTTCTAAGACACTGAGACGCTTAATTTGTCCGAAGCCATTCAGTTTCCGAGACATAATCCTGTTTATGGGCCAGTGTCTTCGATGTTCAGATCTTGTAGAATATCCGTATGGTTTCTTTCTTGCACCACTGTATATTAAGAACTTTTCTGTTAAATATAAGCTTTGCAATCCCAATTGTATTGCTTAGTGACTGTACAACTGGGCACGTCTCACATGCATGTGCTTCCGCAGAAAGACTCATGCTCTCCAAAATGTTACCTTAACTTGTTTGTTTGTTTTGTGCCATGGGTTCTTAATATATTAACAGCGCAATGATCTGGCCAGCCTGCGTTTGATTTCTTGTGAACTACCATCAATATTGGTGATTAGGAAGCGAAGATATTCAATGTTTGTGATATTGTTATTTTCTTCTATGTTAATTGTGATCTTTAATTGACGTCTAGTTATGTCATTGGACATTATTGTTATTTTGTTTAAGTTCAAAAACATTTTTTTAAATTTTTACTGTCTTTTGACAGACAGGGTCAACACTTAAAATCCTTTATCTATTTAAGAGGGGTGCCGTGTCATCTGCATGCCTAGGTTCTGGAATTGGATTTCCATGAATGAATCCAAATTAACTGTGGTCTTATCATTGTTGACGTTTCTCATTACATTTTCCACATGCACATTGAATAGGTATACAGAAAAAAATGCAAGCAATATTTACTCCCCCTTACATCTCATAATAGTTTGATGTTTCATTAACTACTCTGATATCTGCTTGCTGTTCATGACATAATGATTCTATTAAGTGGATTAAATGTGTTGGAAATCACATTTCTCTCGTGATATTGCACAATGTCTAAAGTTAAACACAGTACAATGGCTTAAGGTTGTCAACGAAGCAAATATGGAGATTACATTATTATAATCTCTGCATTTCTCTAAGTGTTTCGTAATTATTGCACAATTTTAAATGTCCTTTCTTTGTGAGAGGGGTGTAGATTGTTCTCTTCCGTGCTGTGGGACAAACAGCGCTATTCCAGATCTTGATCAGTGCATGGCAGATACGCACGCTTGCTTCTCTTCCTGCCTGTATTATTTCCGCTGATATGTCGTCACAACCTGGTGATTTCCTTTCCTTAAGACTTCGGATTGCTGATCGTACCTCCTCTAATAAAGGTTATGGTTCTTTCTCTACACTTCCATGTATAAAATTTAGACTTTGTTTTATCTTCGTACATTTCTCCACAGCACACACCCCCCCCCCCCTTCCAAGTAGCCTTTTGCAAGCTGGAAAACATAGTGACCAATAAACAGATGTCAGTTGCTATAAATAAAAGAGCGTTGAGGTGCCACATAGAGCCAATACCTTTGAATGGATGTGAAGCGTGGACATTGAGCGGTCTAGCTGAAAAACATATGATGGCTGTGGAAATGTGGTTTCTGAGGAGAATGCAAAGAATACCATGGATAGACAGAAAAACCAATTACCAAGTCTTGCAAGATAAAAAATGAAAATAGTAAACTGATTAGAGAAATTAGACATAGACGGTTCAACATATGAATATGTTATGAGCAGAAATAAATTGGAGAACTTGATGACAGCTGGCAAGATCGAGGGGAAGAGAACAAGCAAGGGGAAGACAGTGAAGTAAATACCTGGGTGGCTTTACCATGTGACATGGTCGATACAAGAACACTGAGGTGATCGACAACTCTGATGATCGAGTGAAATGGCAAACCAAGACCACCCACGCTTACCGACATGGCACATGATAGATTGATTACGTCATGGTTCAAGCCCCATTTAAACGTTAGTTCAGAATAGCACTGCTACATGCAGATGCTTTAGTAATTGATCTCAGCTACAATGGTGTTGACTATTGAAGAAAGAGTATTTTCAGTGAAGTATGTGTTACTTAAAAGTGGCAGGTATTCTTTAACGACACTGTAAATTATGAAAGATACAGGGCTAAAATTCTGGAACCATTCGTAGCCCAACTTTCTCAGCGGGAAATTGAACCAGTCTGGATTCGTCAAGATGGTGTAACTGCTCACACAGCTGTAAAAGCACTAGCTTTCTTAGATGGCATTATTGCAAATCGCATAATCTCTCGCGGAATTTGGCCTGCACGCTCTACGGATCTTAATCCCCTAGATTACAACCTCTGGGTGCGCTTAAAGAAAAAGTGTACGAAAACAATTCCCATACAATCAATTAAATTCAAGTTTCAATCGTCAACAAAGTTAATAACATTACACTGCCCGAACTGCATAAGGTCTGTGACAACATGGGGGAAAAAGTATCAATACTTGCCAACCGAACTGCTGTGGATATTTCCAACACCTTTTGCGATTGATTGATTGATTGATTTAGGAACCGACATCACAGCATTCGGGGCATTTTGTGAATAGAGCTGTAATGTGGAAAATATCTCAAACACAGTTTGTGAATAGAGCTGTAATGTGGAAAACTCTACTGAAAAAAAGACTCACTATGGCAGGGTGTGTTGCATAAACTCCACGGACGGTTAATACAAAACTTGGAACGGGAATATTTTCAAACAATCCAGTCATTAAAAATACAATTGTAAACTATATACAGGACGTTGCAATTAACGCCAGCATAGTTTGGATGATTGTGATTTACTAGGCAATGCGAGTACATTAGTGTGCCATGGTTTTCTGTACGACGGACGCCTCATACCGTGGAAATCAAGCTTCCAAGTCGTCCGCAACTAATTTCGAACACTTGACACGGTAAGACGGGGAATGATGAAACTCCGTGGCTCAATACCCCTAAGCCACAGCACAAGAGAAATGTCAGAAACAGAACTCGGAAAGATTCTCTACTGTCATTGACCTTGCCAAGACTTTTGATACAATCAGCAGAGAAGGACTGTGAAAGATTATGGCGAAACATGACTGTCCACAAAAGTTTGTCCAAATAGTGCTGCTATTTCATGATGGTAGGCAGGCAAGAGTAAAGGAAAATGGTGAACTGTCTGAGCCCTTTCCTGTCACCAATGGAGTGAAGCAAGGAGTGTTCCGACACCAATACTGTTCAGCTATGCAAACGAATGCCTTCGAGAACAACGACATTGGAATAGACATCAACTACCGCATGGATGGAAAGTTGTTCAGTCTCAGAAGGCTGAAAGCTAAAACCAAAACTAATATAGACACCGTCAGAGAACTGCTGTTTGCTGATGATTCCGCTCTATATGCCAACTCAGAAGCAGACATGCAACACAGTGTTACAGCTTTCTCACATGCCTGTGCCAACTTCGGGCTCATTATCAACTTGGAGAAAACAGTAGTTATGTACCAGCCAGCTCCAGGAAATAATCACACCGTGCCGAATATCAAAGTGAATGGTCATAGACTAAGTGTTGTGGACAAATTCACCTATCTTGGCAGCACTGTGTCACAAGCTGCCACAATTGATGACGAGGTGAATGCAAGAATTTTCAAGGCCAGTGCGGTCTTTGGCAGACTGTACAAGAATGTATGGGACAGAAATGGAATAAGCCTGCAAACAAAGCTGAAAGTTTACAAAGCAGTGTATTATCCACACTGCTAAATGCTTGTGAAACCTGGATTGTTTATCAGCGATACGCTAGGTAATTAAACCACTTCCACACAGTCTGCCTTAGGAAGCAATTTAAAATTAAATGGCAAGACAAAATCCCAGACACTTAAGTTCTAAAAAGAGCGTCCATTCCCAGTATACACACTCTACTAACGCAGAATCAGATTCGCTGGGCTGGTCACTTAACTTGCATGCCCGATCACAGGCTCCCTAAACGAATTTTCTTTACGGCGACCTGCGTTGTAGCAAACGCTCCAAAGGCGGCTAGAGGAAACGCTTTAAAGACACTCAGAAAATCTAACTGAACGCTTTTGGAATTCGTCTTGACACCTGGGAGACTGCTACCAAAGACCGAAATTCGTGGCGTACATCGTTACGCAATGGGAGCAGTCACTTGTGAAGCAACTATGACTGTAACAGCTTTGAAGAAAATACTGGACAGAAAAACCATTGCAGGACATCCTCCTCCTGGAACATGAAGCATTCTTTGCCCACATTGTCAAAGAATAAATCGAGCCATAATAGGTCTTATCAGCCATCTTAGAACTAACGGCTCCATACTTTCAACCCCAATGGATGAAATGAATGGTCATAATCATTCTTGATGGACAGACAACAACAAGCCACAGCGCCTGTTTTATGCACATCACATTAAAATAATAACTGTCTGAAAAAAGATTTGTGTCCATTGTAGCCGAATTGAAATAATGTCTGAATTAATTGTTTGTCCATTATCAATCAATCAATCATGTGCCATGCCGGAAAGCGTGGGCGGTCATGACTAGCCATTTCACTCGATCACCAGCGTCGTAGATCAGCTTAGTGTTCCTGTCTCGTCCATGCCATGTGGCCAAGACATCCAGGTATTTTCCTCTCGGTCTTCCTCTTGGTCTGTTCCCTTCGATCTTGCCAGTTGTCACTAAGTTCTCCAATCCATTTCTTCTCATAACATGTCCAAAAATTTTGACTGTCTACGTCTAATTTCTCTAATCAATTTACGATTTTCATTTGTCTCCTGTAGTAC
Source organism: Cepaea nemoralis (assembly GCA_014155875.1). Classification (NCBI taxonomy): domain Eukaryota; kingdom Metazoa; phylum Mollusca; class Gastropoda; order Stylommatophora; family Helicidae; genus Cepaea; species Cepaea nemoralis. The sequence goes on along the minus strand of JACEFZ010028289.1, from coordinate 512,084 downwards.
TTGGTCATTGGTTTTTCTGTCTGTCCATGGTATTCTTTGCATTTTCCTCAGAAACCACATTTCTACAGCCATCAGATGTTTTTCAGCTTGACTGCACATTGTCCAAGTTTCACATCCATACAAAAGAACAGGCTCTATGTATCCCCTCAACACTCTTTTTCTCGTTTCTATTGACATCTTTTTATTGGTCAGAATGTTTATCATCTTACTAAAGGCTACTTTCGCCATGGCGATTCTTGTTCTAATCTCTTCAAGGCATCTCCCATCAGATGTTATGACTGTTCAGAGATAATTGTACCGATCCACTTGTTGAAGAATATTCCCATTTACTTGTATATTACATTGTGGTACTTCGTTCTTCCTAGTGACGACCATAACCTGTGTCTTCTTACAATTTAATTCCAACCCCAGCTGCTCACTGTGAACAACAACCGCGTCTACTAGTTGTTGTAGATCTTTTGCATTGTCTGCAATCAAGACTGTATCATCTGCATATCTAATGTTATTGATGTTTCGTCCTCCAATGCTGATTCCATTTATATCTTCTACATTTCTGAAAATATTTTCACTGTATAGGGAAAAAAGATCTGGAGACATTACACATCCCTGCCTAACACCTCTCTTAATAGGTTGATATTGTCCCACTTCATTATCAATCCTTATGGCAGCTTGTTGTTTCCAATATATGTTTTTTATAAGTCTAATGTCTTTCCCATCAATTTGTAGATCTGCAAGCATATCTACCATGTTGACATGTCTAACTCTATCAAAAGCCTTTGTGTAGTCAATAAAGCAAAGGTGTATATCCTTGTTTACTTCTATAGCACGTTCAATAACTGTTCGCAGCATATACACAGCATTTACTGTACCCTTTCCTCTACAAACCCACATTGTTCTTCCCCTATTTCAGGTTGTATTTTCTTCCTCACTCTTTGCATGATAATTCGTAGCAAAATCTTTGTGATGTGACTCATTATACTAATTGTTCTATGTTGATCACATTCCAAGGTTCCTGATTTCTTTGGGATTGCAATAAATACAGAATTACATAATTCAGAAGGTATATCTCCAGTATCATATAATGTGTTCAGCAGTCTGGTGACTTGCTCTAGTCCAAATTCTTCTAAAGCTTTAATCATTTCTGTTGTGATGTTATCTGCACCGGGGGGCCTTGCCAGCTTTCATATGCTTAAGAACATTTCGAACCTCCATCTTCAAAATTGGCGCTCCTTCATTATTAAATTTAATATCATACTGTTCCTCTCTGTTATCATTATAAAGGTTTTTCTTTAAAACATAATCTGTCCATACATGTAGAATCTGATCTTTTTCTATTATGAATTTGTCATCTTTAGTTTGTAGACAGCCTGTTGATGTACTTGTTCTTTTATTGGTAAGTTCCTGAATTCTTTTGTGCACTAATTTGGTAGTTTGACTGTTGTGTTGTTTTTCAATGCCTAAGCACTTTTCCTCAAGCCATGCTTCTGTTGCCTCCTTACATAATATTCTGACTTGTCTGTGAATTTCTTCATATTTGGCAGAATTATTTTTGTTGAGTCTTCTTGTTTCCATTAGGTGTAAAATTTCTTCTGTCATCCATTTCTTACGACCCACCTTCTTTAATTTTGGAATAGTTGTTTCTGCAGCCAAACTGATGGAATTCTTCAACATTTCCCATTGGTCATCCACATCCTGGAATAATATCTCTAGATTAGACAATATCTCAAATCTGTTCTGTACTTCTATGTTGAATTTGTTTTGTATTTCTTTGTCATTACTCAATGTACACAAATCACATTTAGTGTTTCCTGTTATATACTTGACTTTCTTCAACTTTATCCTCAGTGTTCCTGTAAGTAGTCTGTGGTCACTATACCAATCAGCACTGGGAACTGTTTTTACTATTGTTAGTGTGTTTCTAAATCTTCTGCTAATCAGAATGTAGTCAATCTGGTTTCTGAACCTGCTTTCAGGACTCCTCCATGTCCATAATCTTCTAGGGTGTTCTTTAAACCAGGTGTTTCCTACAATCATTTCCTGTTCTTTTCCCCACTCTACGAGTCTGTATCCTCTTTCATTTCTCTCTCCTAAACCATAGTTTCCTACTGTGTATCTATCACCTTGATTTCCTACTTTTGCATTGAAGTCCCCTATTATGATGTTTATTTCTGAATTTTTACATTTCTTTAAGGCAGACTCTACACCATCTTCACTGGATTCTCCTGTTGGCCATATACTTGAATAACATTTACGCTAAAAGGTCTGCCACTCAATTTAACTAGTAGAACTCTGTCCGACACGGCCCAATATCCTTAAACAAATTTCGATGTTTTCCGGTCCAAAATATTTGCCACTCCCCTTTGTCGATCTTCACCTCCAGAATAAATGATCCTAAAATCTTCATCTATCTTGATTCCTGCTCCTGTCCATCTCGTTTCGCACATCCCTAAAACATTAATTTTTTTCTGTTTCTATTTCTTGTTTTAGGGTCTCTAATTTTTCGTCGTCGAACGTCCTAACGTTCCATGTTGCTAATTTTAATGTCTCTGTCCTTGTCTTGCGATGATCAGTCTTAAGGCGAATCATAATGTACTAGGCATTTTTAAAGAGGTAGTTTGCCGAAGCTTTCCTCTATGAGAGTAACCGTACTGGTCGTTTGACCGCAGCCATTGTCTCACGAAAGAGATCCTCTGCCTACTGTCGCGAAACTTAAGACCATAATCAACAAATATCTGTCGACTGCCCTCAAAATTTCATCCACCACCTGCCTTCCGTGGCTTCTTTTGAACACTTCCAATAAACGAATACAAAATAACATCACATAATCCAAAGGAAAACACTAAACAGCGTCTCCTTGAAGAATAAACACATCACTTCGTCGCCATTTGTATCGGAAGTCCATTATAGCTGAATTGAAATAATATATGTCTGAAATAGTTGTTTGTCCTTTGTAGCCGAATTGAAATAATATATGTCTAAAATAGTCGTTTGTCCATTGTTGTTGTTGTTGTTTTTGTTTTTTTTTCCATATCCTTTACAGGACATCGCTGTCAACATCAGCATATTTCAGCTGTATGTTGATTTCTTGGCAAGATTACGCTCAGTAGTTTGCCATTGCTTTCTGAGCGGCCAGCTCAGTTATCCCGCAAGTCACCAGCGGGGGTCGAACCGCTCCCAGTTCTCGCCCGCTACGAGACTCTGCGTGATAAACGGGATTACGAAAAAAGTTTTGTAACCCCTCGGCCAGAGAGACCGGCTTGTCCATTGTAGTCGAATAGAAATAGTAACGGCCTGAAATAGTTGTTTGTCCATTGTAGACGAAGGGGGCCATATTGTCACCTGTCAGTTCTGGGATGTGTCTGGGTGTTGAAGTTAGACTAATCCGAATTCACAAACATTTGTTACGAAGAGGACAGAGGAAGTCCTACTGTCGGCCATATTGTTACAATTCTAGTTGCGATTATCCGGCAGCTTCTTTGATTGTGAAAAGCTTGGAAGTCATGATGCCAAAATAAATATGACTACGCCAGGCGAAGGAAAATAGTAGAATGTTTCGTCAGTTTTCGTAATCACTGTCATATATTTTCATAGACTTCTTTGGGGTGTCTGTGTGTTACCGTTCCAGTTCGTAGCAACATTATCTGCCTGTTTCGAATCAATCATTTTATTTCGACTTTCTTTTTTTGGAAGTCGCTGAAGTGGCAAGCGGGCAACATGACCGGTCTATTTCAATCGTGATTCTTACAACAGATAACCTGAGTTATAATAAGCTCAAGCAACAACGGCCAAGACTAAAATAGTTCAATGTAATGCAGTTGTTATGTCCATCTATGCATATATATGCGGTTCAGTTCAGGCTATTGTATGATGTGCCACGTAAAATCGTTAACGGAGGCAGATTTCACGCTTACTCTTTCAAATATTTAATTAAAGGCGTTGTAAGAGGCTGGAAAAAACCATGTCACGGTACTTGCCTATTTCATGGAATATTCTACAAACGTAGATAAAGCATCATGATCATTATGATGGTAATCATCATGTGAAATGCAGCTTGGCGTACCCATCTCTCCCAATCTGAATGGGTTGCCATGATTCGCCATCTCACACGATCACCTGTCTTGGACCACGTCTATGTTCTTGTTCGGATTATATTAATTGGGCAAGCCATCCAGGTGTATATGATTTTCTCGTGCTTTATTCCTAGCATTTCTGACGTTGGTCACTAAATTTTCAATGACCAAAACATTATGACTGTCTACGTCTAATCTCTCATATCAGTTTACTGTTTTGCTTTGCCAATAGAAGACCTGTCTCATCCATTGTTCTGTTTACCCGTTGTACATTCTGCAATTTTCTCAGAAATCACATGTCCAATGCCATACCTTGTTTCTCAGCATGTCTGCTTATTGTCCATATTTCACATACATAAATCAGTACAGTTCTATATAGCACTTCAACACTGTTTCTCATTACAAATGACAAATTTCATTGGCGAGTATATGTTCCATTCTGCAAAAGGATATATTTGCCATGGCGATTCGTGTTCTAATCTCTTCATGGCATCTCAACTCAGATCTCTTCCCTCAGATGTTACTATTGTTCGAGGTGGTTGCACCGTTTCATTTATTTAAGAATAGTTCCATTCACATGGATGTAAAGGGTATACAGATGTCGTCCCTGGGGGGAAAGTAGAATCAACAAGCACACCTCAAAGTTTCCTTTTTCTCAGTTTTGGTCTACTGCCGGACCTTTGTCTACACACCCCCTGTTCCATCTTTTTATCACTATCTCTCTCTCTTCTTACCACAAGACAATACCCCTCTTCACATTCATCCAGAACATACCCACACAACACTGTCCTCCAATAAATACTAACATTATTTAATGAAGAAAATATATCCGGTGTGTGTATAGTGTATGTGTATAGAAATCTGTGGTGTAGTCTATCGTATATGTGAGACAGGACTATTCAGTCTTGGATCAGCATCACAGTTCTCATCATGCTACGGCCATTCTACTTCACAATAGCACAGAACTGGAAGGAGCCCACCCGATAATGTTTCTCTCCGACCGATTGTTGTCTTCTTCTAGTTTATCCTGAAACGTTTGAAAGACTGTTCACCAATGAGTAATGTGGTTATGTAGTGTCCTTGATTTTTACACAGACGATAAACCAGTATTAACCATAGTCCATTGATGAACGAATACAAACACTGTCCAAAACTTATATCGCCGACACACTGTTGTCTGCTACTCAACGAATGTTCATGTAAGCCGAGAAAATGTTAGTATTTTATAATAGTCTTTCCCTTTATATAATTCTTAGAGCTAACCTTATGGTTTCTACTTCCTTGGTTGATTGTAATAATTTAGATTCTGAGTCTCTCTTCTAGTGATTCAGTTCTTATATTAAATCTAGCTCAGGAATGGTCTGACCTTCTTTGATAAACAGGGTTCAAAGTTTGAAGTCAGTTAGCACTGCACCAGAGTATGGCTATTTTCTTCTTCTCAAAGTTGTAGGCAATTGCACTTTCAGTTGGAACCTGTCGAAGAGATAACACCAGGTGATATCAACCCGACTCAGACTCATTATAGGTGAGTGTAGACCTAAGGCCGTACTCAGACTGTAACATCTATATTTTATAGAACTAAACTCTGACATAAGACAGAGGAGTTCATCACATTACCTTAGACTAGGTAAAAGAAGGAAAAAGCCAAGGAAAAGCACAGAAACCCTAGTAGACACCCCTACCAGAATATCCTAGCATAGACCTATCCTTTATCTCCCCACCCTTTCTCCATCTTGCTGACTATCTTCTCATGTCATTGATCTTACTCTACCGAGTGCTATGACACATGCACTCGACACAGCCTAAGTCACGCCTCAGCCTAATGCTGCCGACACTCTTATTCTACGGTCACACACGCAAGTTCACTATGCTCGATTACTACGCTACAGCACTAACTACCTTATGAAAACTATTCTGGTCCTGAATTGGAAATACACATGTACATCCTGTACAAATGTCCGTTGCCTTTAAACACCACTGGACATCGTAATTCCTTTTCTTAATTAGACCAAGAATAGGTAAAAACTTCCTCTCGTTGTAATCCTCGTCAGTACACTGAATTTAAAACGTTATTTTCAGACAGCTTAGAATGTTGTCTGTAGGACGTCACTGGTTTTTCCCCTACCTAGTAGCCCCTGCTCTTTTCTCGTCTTTTGATCCTTGTACAAAAACATGCCGACAATCTCCTTTGATATAGACAATTCTAGTTGAGATAGTTTTTCCGTTTCTCTCGGGACCTCCGTTCCCCGTATTTCAAAGTGCTTCGATCTTGTTTGATCGGGAACCCGTTCTCACAACAAAAAGTTGTAGCGGTATAGACCGCCAATCTCTGGCCTTTGATCATTCGGATCGACGACCTCCCGTATTTCGTGACAACAGACAACATCTATATATAAATATACAATAAAACATCTAAAAACTAAAATGTATGCAGGGTCCTGCAGAGAAACACATACAAACCACATATTTTAAGTTACAAAGATGTCAGCTCAGGAGAAAATCACAGACATACAATATACTTATTACATTTTTCTTCATTTATAAGTGTCCTGCCTACACCTGTAGAGGTTGATTCGGTGGAAGTGAGAAGAGGGTCCTGAGGATACTCAATATGTCGAAGACAACGTAAATGAACGTGGAAATGTTCCGAGTGCAACGATACTGGTTCTTGATGTAATTTGTCATAGTTCATATTATGAGTGAGGTTTGCGATGTTTTGATACTCACTTGGCTTGATGACTTTCTTAGGTATATGCGTTTCTGTTTGCGGTTTTTTACATCATCATCATCATCATCATCATCATCATCATCATCATCATCATCATCATCATCATCATCATCATCATCATCATCATCATCATCATCATCATCATCATCATCATCATCATCATCATCATCATCGTTAAACAGCAGATCTTTTGCAGAACGTCGCTCTCATCACTAAAAGCCTCTCTATCTCTTTCCATATCTAACGCCTTATCCACTCTCATGCCAAGGGTGTTTGCAATGTACTGTGTCCATCTTCGTGCTGATATGCCACTGCCTCTTCTTCCATGAACCTTACCTTCCTTCGCTGTTCTTTCCAGGTCAATGTGCCGGTTAATATGGCCAAAGTACTCGTATTTTCTTATCTACGACTGGATTACCTTCCGTGGAATAGCCAATACAGTGACACGGTTATTCCCTCCTTCTTCATACACCATTAATTAAATATTAAAAAGAGTAAATGCGAAATCCGTCTCCAGTAACGATTTTCTGTGATAAAAGCGCCAACAGAGGAGCCCAGAATAGACCGAAGCAATTACACATAATTATCAAGAAATAGCACAATCAAATGAGCAAGTTGTAGCTGGCACTGAAAGTCTATGGGAACACCCAGAAAGTCAGCAAGACTCGGCTTCTAATTTTGATTCTCGTATGGTTGTAATCAGCGAAAGATGAAATGCCACTGTTGTTAGCCATGAAATTCCAATATTGACCTTGGTGATTCTATGACGCTTTTACAGCTTTGCGGCGTTTTGTGTTTATGGTGTTATTCCAGTTTTTATATATCCAATCAACATTCAATGGGTGATGTGATTAATATAGATGCGGCTATCTTTATTTCCCATAACATTTTAAAGTAACCATCTTACGCTACAGCGACTTGAAATCTCCAGCTAATGTAAAACAAACAAAGAAAATTCCCAACTCCGACAGGGCGGCAGGCAAGCGTGCTAGCCAGCGTGATACCGCGGTTCCCCATCGGAATAAGGACTACAAGAAGGAACACATTAGACAGAGAAAGAGAGAGAGAGAGAGAGAGAGAGAGAGAGAGAGAGAGAGAGAGAGAGAGAGAGAGAGAGAGAGAGAGAGTGAGAGAGATATTGATTAATTGATTGATTGATTTAGGAACCGACATCACAGCATTCGGGGCATTCCCATAAGCGCTCCGTCCCCATCCTCAGCAGCCAGCGAAGAGAGAGAGAGAGAGAATGAGAAAGGGAGTTAGAGAGAGAGAAAGAGAGAGATAGAGAGAGAGAGAGAGGGAGAGAGAGAGGAGGAGAGAGCGCTAGAGAGAGAGGAGAGAGATAGAGTGAGAGAGAGAAGGAGATAGGGAGATAGATGGACAGAGAAGGAGAGACTGAGATATATAGATATATATAGAGAGAGAAGGAGAGAGGGAGAGGAAGAGAGAGAGGGTATGAGAGAGAAGGAGTGAGGGAGATAGAGAGAGAATGAGAGAGATGGAGTGAGAGAGTGAAGGAGAGAGGAAGATAGATATATAGAGATAGAGAAGAAGATAGGGATATAGATATATATTTAGAGAGAGAGAATGAGAGAAGGAGATAGAGAGAGTGATAAGGAGAGAGATAGAGTGATAGAGAGAAGTAGAGAGGGAGAGAGAGAGATAGAGAGAGAACCACACATCTGAGATTCTATAGCAGTTTATCTAAAGAAATGCATTATGTAACTTTAACTTTGTATCACAACAACAGAAATGAGGTTCCTGAGAAGAATACTCAACGTATCAAGAAGAGATAAGATCAGAAATGAAGAAATCAGAACTAAAGTGGGGATTAAAGCAGCACTAGATTTTATTAGAAAGCAGCAAGTCAAATGGTTTGGCCATGCAAGTAGAAGTAGGTTACCAGTCAACAGCATACTACAACAAGCAATGATGTACAGACCGGATGGACACAGAGGAAGAGGCTGACCACGTAAACTTTGGACGGAGGGAATAACAGAGTCCTTGGGAATATCGATATATGAAGCCCATAATCGGACACTCTCACGATGTTTATACTTCACCTCGACACCGCAAGATACCAGAGGAACATGATGGGATGAACTTTGTATGATCTAGTTCGGTTGCGCGTTTGATCTTTTAAACATACATTTTTTTCGCATATCCTTTACAGGACATTGCAGCCAACAGCAGCGTTTTTCAGCTGCTCTTGATGTCTAGGCATGCTTTACGTTCAGTAGTTTGCCATTGCTTTCTGAACAACCGGCTCACATACCCTCGGTAAGTAACTAAGGTGACGCGATTCGCTGCCGAATCTCGCGCAGCTGTGTTTCGTACGAGAGAAAACGGGATTACGAACAACGTCCTTAATACCTACGCCAGGGAGACGACAAACATTAGCGACAATATTACCTTCACATCTACATCGCCGAAGCTAATAGAAAACAGTAAACGAACTGCATTGTCACAACAGGAAATTGAGAAGAAATCACAGTGTTTTTCTGTTTAATAAAAGGTTCACACACGCCTTTTGATAGGCAAAATTGTTCCAGCCTTATTGGAAAATCCAGAGCCGATCGATTTTGCGATCACAATGTCTTGCTTGTCCATGTTTATTTACCTCATCTGATGTGCATGATAATAGCTGGAGTACAGTGCGTGTTCTTCAGGCTATCAAGGGAGCGCTATAACTTCCAGTGAGACCAGGAAGCTCAGACCAATCGTTGACAACACCAGTTTCTACAACTTAATTCTTTCACTAAAACACTGCCTTGCTTGTCCGTGTGCTATTTGTCTCATCTGATGTGCATGTCTATCGCTGGAATATGGCCAACACATTTTGTAGGCCTGTCTGCACGAATGCATAGATGGCCAGTCTTTCAAGCCGGCTCTGTGACGAAGGTGTCACCGACACAATTCGTAATCCTGCACGCCGCGTTTGAAGCACAGTTGGGAGTGATTTGGAAGCAGAAGACCATGACTTAGTTTTAATACAATGGTATGAGTATTGGTCGTTCAAAAAGCAATGGCAAACTAGTTAACGTAAACATGCCAATAAATCACAAATAACCAAAAAATGCTTGGGTTGACTGCGACGTCCTATAAAGGTATAAACCTAACTAACTTTCCATCACTTATCGAGACGACGAACGCAGGAGTCGAACTCTCGCCCAGCCGCGCTCATGATGTTATCAGCGTAGTTACTTATCAACAACGCTAATGCACCCCCTGTTAAGACAAAAAGATCAAGCCAGGTGTTGCCAGCATCAGTTTATACAAGTGAATTCTGTCAGTGCCAGGGAAACACACACCTTCTGGCACCTAGGTGGGGGTTTCAAAGTGACCATTCCCAGTTCGACACAGCAAACAATGAGTTCCGGGATATCTTGGGAAATGGACGACTATATTGATACCTGATGTGCTGAGTGGTCTATACAAATATGGGTCTAGCACCATATGCTTAAACGTGTGTTAAAATGGATCTTTCCTTAGTACTAGTAGTGGTAGTCGTAGTCGTAGTAGTAGCAGTAGTAGTAGTAGTAGTAGTAGTAGTAGTGGTAGTAGTAGTAGTAGTAGTAGTAGTAGTAGTAGTAGTAGTAGTAGTAGTAGTAGTAGTAGTAGTAGTAGTAGTAGTAGTAGTAGTAGTAGTAGTAGTAGTAGTAGTAATAGTCAGGCTTGTCCATGGGACACATTTTTCAGTCCCATCCCATCCCATGGTAATTTATGTCTGTCCCATCCCATCCCATCCCATGGGATTCCCATGATAATATTAATATAGAATACAGTTCAAATAAAATTAAATTATGAAATTTATGAACGTTTAGTGTTAGCGTCTACTAAATAGGACTACATGTACAAAGAGACATGTAAAACAACATAATTTATTAATTTTAATATTCAAGCGTATTTTATTAAAACAATGTTTAATCTAAATATTCAGTGTCATTTTGACACTCTCATTCTGTTTCTGAGTCATTCAGAACATTATCAATTTCCTGCTGATCGACTGTTTCTAATAATTCAGTTAATCCAGGTAATCCCTGAACCATTTCCACAATTTTCATCGTACATGCAAATCTGATATACACAGAGTTTATAACGAGAGCTGGTAACATCCGTTTTCGTAACTTACCCAACAACAATCCAGCTGCACTAAATAAGCGCTCTACTGCCGCTGAGGACACTGGTATGTCCAAAACAATTTTCGCACTTGCTTTCAGCAGTGGAAACCTATGGTCATTTCCCCAATGATTTAATGGTTGTGAAGTTGGTTGCCGTAATTTTTGAAACATGGTGACTTCATCCTCAAGGCATTTGTTTCTGGGGTCATCAAACTTAAGTTTTTTGTTTGGTGGGGGATTTAAAAAAAATAAGTCAATATTACTTTTCGGCTTTTGTTCTACAATTCCTGCTACTTCACATACAGCAAATGATTCAGAAGAAAGATTTCTTCTTCTTCTTCTTCGTTCATCCGGAGTTTTTTTTTCGGATGTGATTGCGTTGTGCCTGTTTACAGCAGAGCTGCGTTCTTGCGCCGTTAGGCCGACACATCTGACTTCTGCGGGCATTTGTAGACCGGGTTAACCTTCCCGGGAAAGATTTCAATCCTTGATGAATGAAATAACAGTTGGAACAACAGACTTAGAAAAAGCGATCTAATCATTGGGAATTTATTGGTGTCCACATTCCCTTTCTTCTTCGTAACAACTGATTTGACCATGTCTTCTATTTTGGCTTTAATGTCAACTCCAGTAAAGAATGCTACAGTAACTGCCAGAGAACTGCAGCAATATGGCCAAAATGTTTCTCCAATAATTTTCTAAAAGTTGTGACAATATTTCGTCATCATGTTGCTGGAAGTTTCTTCATTAATATCAACAATAACTCTGAACAACTGGTAGTCTAGGAGGAAGTATAACAGCAAAATTAAATTAGATGTAGGACCATCAATTCCTAGTTTGTCAAAAAAAGTTTTTAATTTCTCACGTATGTACAGCATTCCTTTCATATGAGCAATATTAGGAATGTGGTTTAAGAATTCTTCATCATCTTCATTAAAGTAATGCGAGTTTTATTTTAATGGGCATTGAAACGTTGGTAGTATGATCGCCATTCACTTGTTACAGATTTTGTTGTTATGGAAAATGGCAGCTGTGATGCCTTTACCTGACGTGTATTGTAGTATGTTTCAATAAATGAAAGTTGATCCATGAACTGACCCAGTTCAGAAATCACGCCTCTACTGAAGCTATCAGTAATGCATGTTTTAGTCTGTGCTCAGTTCAACCAGATCGGTGTGTTCGGTATCAGTATCAAACCGTCCATAAAATACTGCAGTCACGCCTGCTGCATTATCAGTACACACAAACAATGGACTGGAGAATATGGCAAATTCGGCAAGAAATTCAAGTGAAAAAAAAAAAAAAAAAAAAAAAAAAAAAATTGCGTAAAAATAAAAAAATTGATACAAATATATAAAGAAAAAAAAAAGAAGGATTAAAGGCTTTAAAATGTTTTTTGTTTTTAAATTAAGGGTAGCTCTGACGTGGATCAAGTTGCTATGACATGGGTACTGTCCCATGTGTCCCATGGCAAATACAAATGTGTGCTGTCCCATCCCATCCTATCCCATTCCCATGGACAAGCCTGGTAATAGTAGAAGTAGTAGTAGTAATAGTAGTAGTAGTAGGAGTAGTAATAATAGTAGTAGTAGTAGTAGTAGTAGTAGTAGCAGCAGCAGTAGTAGTAGTAGTAGTAGTAGTAGTAGTAGTTAGAAATACATGGTTTTGAGAAGTACTAAGCACATGTTCAAGCAAATTTATGATATAAGTAAATTAGATAAGATCTTCTCATATTTGTAATTTTTAATCATCTGAGAAATTTCGTCCCTTTCACATTGTACTTCAGAATAATAAACTAAACATTAACATACAAGTAATATTTCGTTCTCATAGCTTATTGTCTGAGAATAGGATAATTACTGAACTGAATTTCTGCGACGCCTTCCTAAAAACGAAGGATTTGTGTTATAATATTTTTTTTTTTTTAGCATATCCTTTTACAGGACTTAGCTGTCAACACCAGCATCTTTCAGCTGTATGTTGATCTCTTGGCAAGATTACGCTCAGTAGTTTGCCATTGCTTTCTGAGCGGCCGGCTCACATACCCCGTAAGTTACCGATGCGATTCGAACCACTGCTTATTTGAACCGTCATCACGTTACCTGACGAGAGTATAGGAGATTACGGAGAAAAGTCATAACCTCTAAGCCACGAAGCCGGCGTTGTAATATTACATTTTCTAATTTCATGTATTTCGTTACATATGTTTGTGTTGTTCCGTTCCTGATAAAGATAATTATAATCGAAACGTCGTTCGTTGTGTCGTAGAATACTTTCCGTACTTTTATTTAAATATATTTTGGGATTTCCGCCATTTTATTTATGTTCACCCTTGTAGAGTTCATTATAAGGTATGTACACTGTGCCTAATTTTGGTATATCTCACTTGATTTCAGGAGTTACACATACCTAACTGCTTTTATTTCCTAATTGTTTGGGACTTTTCTATAGTTCCTTGATTCTTCCTCACGACCCAGTGGCTTGTTCAAAATGTTTCCCCCGTATAAGTCTGTTAAAATTCCTCTCTGTCACAAGCCAGATATCCTGTCTCTGTTGCTGTTTTATACATTATCTATAAAATCTTTGACCCCTCTACATATGACCTTCCTCTTTTCCGTCTACCAGGCATAGCACCACCCTCCATAGATACCTTTTCCAGACACTGGTGTCATTTTTTAACATGCTGAAAATATTTTATTTTCCTAAATTGTATTTGTCTGAACAACCAGTCTTTTCCAATATTCATTGTGGGGGGGGGGGGGGGGTGTATGTCTGTGCTTGAGTGTGAAGATGACCGTTATTTACTGTTGGTTTTTGTGAATACTAGTATGTTTCTTTTGGTTCACTAAGATACGTTTTAGTGTCTATCATAGTGTAATAGTTTCCTCGCAGAACTCTTCTCTCATCACGCCCCGCAGGAAAAATTCATCATTATCTTTAGTCAGTGTGTGTGTGTGTCTGAGAAACTGCAATAGTTTGGGAACATTGAACGTTCATGTGATATAGAACTAAAAAGAATCAGTAATGAAAGCCATATTTCCAGAAATAAGAGTTACATTTTGACCAACTTAACGAAGAACACATTACATACATCCGGGCATTAAAATGCATAAAGCCGGAGCACTGGCGTAGGAAGGAGAAATTAGACGATGATGAGGTTTACTACGTCCATTTCAATCAACCACATACTCGTAGCTGTGTGGTTGATAGGGTTTAATGTACGTCAGAAGCAGATTATAGGCACCGACGGATTATTTTATGTCTGTGTTACAGAAGTTTGTAGGATTACATACCTGTCAGTGCGTCTATCTTGCAAGTTAACAAAAAACAAAAACAAACAGAAAGACTGACGTCAGAATATTGCAGTCATCCTGGTCTTTACTGATTAAATCCAAAAGATCGATGAGTGTTTTCTAGTGTCATCTCTCTCTCTCTCTCTCTCTCAGTCTCTCTCTCTCTCTCTCTCTCTCTCCATATATATATATATAGAGAGAGAGAGATAACACTAGAAAACACTCATCGATCTTTAGGATTTAATCAGTAAAGACCAGGATGACTGCAATATTCTGACGTCAGTCTTTCTTGTATATATATGTATATATATATATATATATATATATATATATATATATATATATATATATATATATATATATATATATATATATATATATATATATATATATATATATATATTTTGTGTGCATATCCTTTACCCTTTACAGGACATCGCTCCAGCATCTTTCAGCTGTATGTTGATTTCTTGGCAAGATTACGCTCAGTAGTTTGCCATTGCTTTCTGAGCGGCCTGCTCACATACCCCGTAAGTTACCGATGCGCTTCGAACCACTGCTGATTCTCACCGTCATCACGTTACCTACGAGAGTATGCGAGATTATGGAGAAAAGTCATAACCTCCAAGCCACGAAACAGGCATATATATATATATAGGGAACCGCAGTAGTACAATGACTTGTGGATTATTTGTTGGGATCCCTCTAGAGGAGGAGGACATGTTTCTTCACTGGCCAGGCCCACGGTTAGTGCCACCATATATACATCATTTACTGTACCCCTGCCTTCTATAAACCCACATTGTTCTTCTTCTATTTCGGCTTGTATTTTCTTCCTATCTCTTTGCATGATAATTCTTAGCAAAGTCTTCGTGATGTATTTAGATGTTAGTTGCATTTACTTTATGGTGCATTGCAATCAACCCCAGCATTTATTGGCTGATTATGATTTATTAGACAATGTTAGTTCAGTAGTTTGCCATTCCTTTCTGAACGACCGAAGCCTCATACCATCGAAATCAACGCAAAGCAGTCTGCTTCAAAAACTCCCACGGTTGATTTCGAACCCTCGGCTCTGTATGTCGGGGAATTGTGAAACTCATGTTCCCTATCAGCCAAGCTGTAGCACCGGTTGTGTTTTGATGTAGCATTACACACACATAACACGTACTGTAAGAAACGATGCATCGTTACTGTGTAAAACAAAAATAATGACACAGAGACAATCCAGATAAATGATGAACAGTGTGAAACTTAATTGAATCCAATACAAAAACAATAAACATAAATCATCGCTCCTATACAAAGCAAGGGTTTGCATAACGGCTATACACTCGCCTGCCGTAGCCGTGTGCTTGGGTTCGAACCGCATCAGTGCGGTTTCGAATGTTAAAATTGATTTAGGTCTCCAAGATCGACACATCCTAAAATGGGTACAAGAAAGTGCCTTGGGAGTAAAGACAGGCGTAGTGATACCGACCCATCACCAGCGAAGTGTGTTTGGTTTATACAAATATGAATCTAGCTCCATAGGCGCAATGCGAAAGAACGAAAGAAAGAAAGAAAGAGAAAGAAAGAAAGAAAGAAAAGAAAGAAAGAAAGAAAAATGAAGGAAAGAAAAAAAAAGAAAAAGAGAAAAAGAAAATAAAGAAAGAAAACGCAATAAACAGAAATCATCTATCTGACGGATAAAAGAAGAAGAAGAAAAACCATGTTAAGGAGTAATTTAATAAAATACACAAAGAAATGCACAAGCATGTAGGGTAAATTAATCTGGCTGAATCTGAAATGCACGGAGACTGAGGCAAATCACATTTCATGCATCAGCGAATAAATATCTTAGCAGAGAGGAAAACACGAACTACCGCTGCTTGTTTATGTCAAAGACTGGAACGATAGTAATATGTGGGGCGTGTAAGTTGAGTGGTGAGATAAATATCCATAAATAGTTGTTGCCGACTACTAAAAGAAATCCAGAAATGGCTTGTGAGACTCCTTAGTGAACTGGATCAGACAAGTCTGGCAGGATTACACTAAGGGATAACGTAAGGTTTTCAGGTAGAAGGCCAAGAGAGCACAGAAAAGGCACTGCCGTCAGAGAGGAGGATGCTCACACTTCACTGCAGTAACAACTGAAGACTAGTATTCTTCCAGCCACTTAGCTCTCCTGATCTACAGCCCCTAGATAGCGTTGTAGTACTATCACACTGATATGTAACACAGTTACACACACGTAAATATGATAAAGAATGAAGTAACTCCTTCATGATAAGTTTAACAGATTATAATGGATGATTGGGATGATATAAACAATGGTTATGTCCCGAAACAACGCAATTGATATAAGGACAAGGAATGGTAATGGTGTCCGTCATCAACAATGCTCTGTGGCAACATACAGTGTTTCTGGCTTATTGGGATGGTTGGTGAATTCTTCCGCTCTTAGATTTAGAGTTCTTATTGGCTTTAATTGGCGACTGGCTTGGTGCTGAGGTATCTAAGGTTAATATGTGTATACTCAGCTTTGGTATAAGGCAGTTCTTGGTGGAACAGTTGAGCTCTGGTTAGTCAGTGGTTGATACAAGGTCTTCACTCTTTGCTGCTGTAGAAAGGCGAGATCCTTCAGCATTCACTGGTGACTTCAATATATGTCAAACGTAGGCACAACTTATAGGCACAAACCAACACCTGTTTGAAAGAAAAGAACAACCACCATGTACCCGCCCTCATCATTAAGTTGGGTACCGTATTATATTCCATAGCGAGGTTGGCCAGATCCGTGTATGCTGCCTGCGTTAGGTCAATGGCACAGTAGTCGCAAAATAAGTTCATGCACCATCCCTAAGGTCAGGATTATAATAATCTCCTCCGGTCCAATGAGCTGATACGATTTATATTCACACGCGCGTGCACACACACACACACACACACACACACACAGACAGACAGACACACACACACAGACAGACAGACAGACACACACACACACACACACATATATATATATATATATATATATATATATATATATATATATATATTGAAAGATGTAGCCAACACCTCATTCTAACAAGACATGCGCCATCACATATTCATGCAAGGAGTTTCTCAATTATCCATAATATGAGCATGTCCAATCTCCTAGATCACTGGGTGGCATCCAGATAATCAAGATATTCATATAAAGTCCTGGTGATACCCCTTTACAGGGTAGATAGTTAGTTAGTTAGTTAGTTAGTTAGTCGACAGATCATCCTCGTTGCACATCGAACTATTCAGTCCATAAGTGCTCGGATCCCCTCTTCAGCAAATCCCGCAGCGTGTAGCGGCTAACGACAGCCAGTTCTGTGTTGGTTTATCGGTATAAACCTACAGGGTAGATGGTTGAACATAATTATAATATGTTCACATCTCATATTTTGTTGTTGTTGCATATCCCTTACAGGACGTTGCAGTCAACAAAAGCAGTTTTCAGCTGCTGTTGATGCACTAGGCAAGATTACGCTCAGTAGTTTGCAATTGCTTTCTGACCGACCGGCTCTCACACCCCCTAAGATACCATCCATCCATCATGTGCCATGCCGGTAAGCGTGGGCGGTCATGTTCTGCCATCTCACTCGATCAACAGAGTCGTGGATCAGTTCCGTGTTTCTGTCTCGACCATGCCACAAGGCCAAGCCATCCAGATACTTGTTTCTAGGTCTTCCCCTTGGTCTGTTCCCCTCGATCTTACCAGTTGTCACCAAGTTCTCCAAATCATTTCTTCTCATAACATGCCCAAAAAATTGTGACTGTCTACGTCTGATGTTTCTGATCAGTTTACGATCTTCATTTGTTTCTTGAAGGACTTCTTCATTGGTCTTTCTGGCTGTCCATGGTATTCTTTGCATTTTCCTCAGAAACCACATTTCTACAGCCATCAGATGTTTTTCAGCCTGGCTGTTCATTGTCCAAGCTTCACATCCATATAAAAGTACAGGTTCTATGTAGCATCTCAACACTCTTTTTCTCGTTTCAATTGACATCTTTTTATTGGTCAGTATGTTTTTCATCTTGCTAAAGGCTACTTTTGCCATGGCGATTCTTGTTCTAATCTCTTCAAGGCATCTCCCATCAGATGTTATTACTGTTCCGAGATAATTGTACCTATTCACTTGTTGAAGAATATTCCCATTTACTTGTATATTACACTGTGGTATTTCGTTCTTCCTAGTGACGACCATAATCTGTGTCTTTTTACAATTTAATTCTAACCCTTGTTGTTCACTGTGTGTAACAACCGCATCTACTAAATTTTGCAGGTCCTGTTCATTGTCTGCAATCAAGACTGTATCATCTGCATATCTAATATTATTGATGCATCGTCCCCCAATGTTGATTCCTTCCATATTTTCAATATTTCTGAAAATATTTTCACTGTACAGGGAAAACAGATCTGGAGACATTACACATCCCTGTCTCACACCTCTCTTAATAGGCTGATATTGGCTTACTTCATTATCAACTCTTATGGCAGCTTGTTGTTTCCAATATATGTTTTTTACAAGTCTAAGGTCTTTCCCATCAATTTGTAGATCTTCAAGCATCCTTATCATGTTGACATGTCTCACTTTATCAAAAGCCTTTGTGTAGTCAATAAAGCAAAGGTGTAGATCTTTGTTTACTTCTATAGAACGTTCGATTACGGTTCTCAGTATATACACAGCATTTACTGTACCCTTGCCTACTACAAACCCACATTGTTCTTCTCCTATTTCAGGTTGTATTTTCCTCCTAACTCTTTGCATGATAATTCTTAGCAAAATCTTCGTGATGTGACTCATTATACTAATTGTTCGATGTTGATCACATTCCAAGGCTCCTGATTTCTTTGGGATTGCAATAAATACAGAATTACATAACTCATGAGGTATATTTCCAGTATCATATATTGTATTAAGCAGACTGGTAACTTTATCTATTCCATATTCTTCTAAAGCATTAATCATTTCTGTTGTGACGCTGTCTGGACCAGGGGTCTTGCCAGATTTCATATGATTAAGAGCATTCTGAACCTCCATCTTCAAAATTGCTGGCCCTTCATTGTTATTTTGAACAATATATTGTTCGTCTCTGTTATCGTCATAAAGGTTTTTCACATAATCTGACCATACATGTAAAATCTGATCTTTTTCTATTATGACTCTTCCTGCTGATGTACGTGTTCTTTGATTAGTAATCTCCTGAATTCTTTTATGCATTAGTTTCGCATTTTTACTGTTGTGTTGTTTTTCAATTTCTCTGCAATTTTTCTCAAGCCATGTTTCTTTAGCCTCCTTACATAAGGTTCTGACTTTTCTGTGAATTTCTACATATTTGGCAGGATTATTTTTGTTCTGTCTTCTTGTTTCCATTAGTTGTAAAATTTCTTCAGTCATCCATGTCTTACGGCCCACTTTCTTTACTTTTGCAATAGTTTTTTTCTGCTGCACAACTGATTGAATTCTTCAGCATTTCCCATTGATCATCTACATCTTGAAATAGGATCTCTAGATCAGACAATAAATCAAAATTGTTCTTTACTTCTATGTTAAAATTATCTTGTATTTCTTTGTCAGTTTTCAATTTGCACAAGTCATATTTAGGGTTTCCTGCTGTATACTTGACTTTCTTTAACTTTACCCTCAATGTGCCAGTAATTAATCTGTGATCACTGTAACAGTCTGCATTTGGAACTGTTTTTACAACTGTTAATGCATTTCGAAACCTTTTGCTTATCAGAATGTAATCTATCTGGTTTTTAATCCTGCTGTCTGGACTCCTCTATGTCCATAATCTTCTAGGATGTTGTTTAAACCAGGTGTTTCCTACAACCATTTCTTGTTCTTTTGCCCATTCTACAAGTCTGTAACCTCTTTCTAAGATACCAGCGTGGCACAAATCGCTGCCGATTCTCGCACAGATGCGTTACTCACAAGAATATACGGGATTACGGAGAAAGACGTTAACTTCTAAGCCATGAAGACCGGCCACATCTCATATATGTCCGTGTACTACACCAAAGGGATAATAAAGTAAAGAATAAGCTTCTTATTAGAAGATTATCTCATTAAGTGCAGAATAAGCAAAAAAGAGAATAAAGTAACGAATAAGACACCATACAGTTCGCATCTTCAACAGCCAGCGAAGAGTCTCAAAACTGATGATACCAGTTGCAATTTGATTATGTGTCCGTTTTGGCCTTTATTGGAAGCACTGAGTGTGGATTTCGTGTGGAGTGCTTTTACATCAGTGTCAGAATGTGTCAGTTCGTGTGCTGAGATTTTTGCATCTCGTGTTTAAAGGCTATTAAGAATCTTCTCTCGCTGTCTTACCCTATCTCTATTTCCATTCATTTTGGCCATTTTCTTTTGGTTTGCATGTGGATTAGCTTTCCCTATTAACAGTGTTCCTCGCCATCAGACCCAGCTCCGACTTCAGAGATACGTTTAATGTACGTCCCCAAGTCAAGGACGATAAGTCAACACGGGACAAGGATGTGGAAGGTGATCTCCAAATGGGTATATCTTGCTTATGACCAAGAAGTTTTCCGGATGGTTATTATTGGAGCGAAGTTCTAAAATAGACATACTACTGAATGAATGAAACATAGTGAAGATAATGGTGACGGTTCACAAATACTTGCTGCGGGAGCTAAGGACGAGCTAAGTAGCCGCCTTGGCCACTTGACATTACAATAAACACGTTCCTTGTGTAAACCTGCTGGAGGTATATGCTATTTCAGGACTATCACATCATGTAGGTCTGGGGTATAGGTGGCCAGTCTTTCTTCTCTCTCTCTCTCTCTCTCTCTCTCTCTCTCTCTCTCTCTCTCTCTCTCTCTCTCTCTCTCTCTGTGGGGGTGAGTAGGGGATGTGTGGTGGTTGGGGGAAGTATGTGGGGGTGTGTGGGTGGGAAATGTGTGCGTGGATGGGGAATGAGTGGGTGAGGGTGTGTGAGTGGCTTAGGGTTGTGTAGGTCGGAGAGGGAGTTGTATGTGTCGGGATGGGATGTGTGAGTGGGTGGAGGATATGTGTGGGTAGGGGTATTGTGATCGTGAGATGTTTGGTTGGGGGTGGGTAGGTGGGTGGGGGTGTGGGTGCGTAGTGGAGGATGTATGCGTGAGTGAGTGTGTGTTGGGGACGGGTAGGGAATGCGTGTGTGGGTGGGGAGAGGTGTGTGGTGTGTTGGTTGGGGATATTGTGTGGGTGAGGTATGTGTGTGTTTTGTGGTGTGTGAGTGGGGGTATGTGGGGTGGATGGTTAAGGGTATCTGTGTGGTATCTGGGTGGGGGATATGTGTGTGGTGTGTAAGTGGAGATGTGTTGGTGAGGGATATGTGGTGTATGTGTGGTGCGTTGGTTGGGAATTGGGTTGCGTGGTAGGGGGTGTATGTGATGTGCGGGTGGGGGATTGGGTTACGGCATGTGTGGGTGGGTGGAAGTTGTATGTGTGGGTGGTGGGGTGTGTGTGAGTGGTTTGGGGATGTATGGGTGGTTAGGGAGATGTGTGTGTGTGTGTGGGGGGGGGGGGGGGTAGGGACATGTCAGTTGGTTGGGATGTGTGTGTATGGTTTGGGGATGTGTGAGTGGATGTGCGATGTGTGGGTTGGTGGGGGATTGTGTGCGTGGGGAGGGGAATATGTGGTCGATGGAGATGTGGCTGGGGGATGGGTGGTTTGAGGTGTGGGTGGGGAGATAATGTGTGGGTTAGGATGTGGATGGGCGTGGGATGTGTGGGTTAGTGGGGGAATGTTTGTGGGTGGCGAGTGTGTTTTGGTTGGGGGATCAGATGAGGGTAGTGTGTGTGGGTGGGGGATGGGCGCGAGGGGGATGGGTCGGTTGGTGGGGTATGTATGTGTCCCTGGTGTGCGTGTGTGGGGGTAGGTGGGGTTGTGTGTGGGTGGGGTGATGTATGGATAAGTGGGAGATGGGCCTCATAACATGTTAATAAGCCTTGTTTATGTTTACAACATTCATTTCACAATGTTTATTTTTCTTCCTATGTAAATGTATAATGCTCTTGATGAATGAAAGACGAGTGATTGGAAGGGCCGAATGTAAGACGGGCCTGCGCGCCCAATTTGTGACCCTAATAAAGTTGATTTGATTTGATTTGATTTCTCTCTCTCTCTCTCTCTCTCTCTCTCTCTCTCTCTCTCTCTCTCTCTCTCTCTCTCTCTCTCTCTCTCTCTCTCTCTCTCTCTCTCTCTCTCTCTCTCTCTCTCTCTCTCTCTCCCCCTTCCCCAGCCCGTAGCGAAGACGAGAGCTAATATCGAACCTTCAACCGACTGCGCTCAAGCCATTGTCAGCGTAACTTCCTAACTAATACATTTTACATTCTTATTTTTCTGCCCTTTGTCCCTGTTGGGGCATAAGCCGTTTCCCAAATCCAGGATAAGACATTCTATCTTTCGCTATATCCTGTTGCTATCTCTATGTCCTCCCAATATTAATCTGTCTAATTCTCATCGTTGTGTGTTGTTAGGTCTCCCGCTATTGTGTTTGCCTTCTGGATTCCAGACAAGAGAGTTTGTAGGTACATTGTACTCAGGTTTTCTCATTGTGTGTCTTACCTTGTGGATTCCAGACAAGAGAGTTTGTAGGTACATTGTACTCATGTTTTCTCATTGTGTGTCTTACCTTGTGGATTCCAGACAACAGAGTTTGTAGGTTTATTGTAGTCACGTTTTCTCATTGTGTGTCTTATCTTGTGGATTCCAGACAAGAGAGTTTGTGGGTACATTGTACTCAGGTTTTTTCATTGTGTGTCTTATCTTGTGGATTTCAGACAAGAGAGTTTATAGGTATATTGTACTCAGGTTTTCTCATTGTGTGTCTTACCTTGTGGATTCCAGACAAGAGAGTTTGTAGGTATATTGTAGTCAGGTTTTCTCATTGTATGTCTTATCTTGTGGATTTCAGAGAAGAGGGTTTGTATGTATATTGTAGTCAGGTTTTCTCAGTGTGTGTCTTATCTTGTGGATTTCAGACAAGAGAGTTTGTAGGTGTATTGTAGTCAGGTTTTCTCATTGTGGATCTTATCTTGTGGATTTCAGACAAGAGAGTTTGTAGGTATATTGTAGTCAGCTTTTCTCAGTGTGTGTCTTATCTTGTGGATTTCAGACAAGAGAGTTTGTAGGTATATTGTAGTCAGGTTTTCTCAGTGTGCGCCTTATCTTGTGGATTTCAGACAAGAGAGTTTGTAGGTATATTGTAGTCAGGTTTTTTCATTGTGTGTCTTATCTTGTGGATTTCAGACAAGAGAGTTTGTAGGTATATTGTAGTCAGGTTTTCTCATTGTGTGTCTTATCTTGTGGATTTCAGACAAGAGAGTTTGTAGGTATATTGTAGTCAGGTTTTCTCAGTGTGTGTCTTATCTTGTGGATTTCAGACAAGAGAGTTTGTAAGTATATTGTAGTCAGGTTTTTTCATTGTGTGTCTTATCTTGTGGATTTCAGACAAGAGAGTTTTTAGGTATATTGTAGTCAGGTTTTCTCAGTGTGTGTCTTTATCCAGAGCCAACGTCTTCTCCTCACCTCTTGGTTCACTTGTTTAGTTCTCTTCACGGGTTCTGCATTTGTAATTCTGTCATGCCATTATATTCCCACTATTTTGCACAGGCAGAAATTTCTGAATGTTTGTAGTTTATTATAAACTAATTTAGTGCATATTACATTACCTTATAATAGGAAAGTTAGCTCTTAAGAGATTGTGAGTTCAAAGTAATAAGACAATTTCTAAATGGCGTCTATAACTGTTGGTGAATTCCTAACGATACCCTAAATGTTAAATGTATTGCTTTTCAACCAAAAAAAAAAAAAAATGAAAACAAGGAGAGCAGGCAGGCGGACAGACAGACAAACTGACATACAGACAGAGAGACAGACAACATATAGTGAGACAGATACTTCAACTTCTCATAATGGTATGACGGTTAGTGGCCTCGCTTACTAACAAAGTGGACTGTGATTCAACCCTCAATAATTGTGAAATGTATATCCCTCAGGAGTACAGTCCTGGGGTCGACCAAGAAACGAATCAAAAATATGTCTGGAAAACAAAGTAAATTCGGCTAGCTTAAGATTGATCACATTACTATAGTAATGGAAAGTCTGGCCCTAATACCACATCGTCTAGATGTCATAGAGACAAAAAGGGTTTTAATTGACATCATTAGTTGTTGTTGGTTCGTGTGTCTGTGATATATAATAACTTAAGGGCTTCGAATTTGAAATCTGAACTGTTGAGTTGAAGTGAGTTGAGAACCGACATCAAAACACCCGGGAGGTTCCCATATGTGCTTCATCTTCAACAGCCAGAGAAGAGTCCCAGTACTAATGGTACCAGCTACAGTCTGATTATATTTTCATCTGGCCTCTCCTTGGGGTACTGAGTGTCGGCCAAATCCTCTGAACCATTCTCTTCAGGCCATGTTGATTTATCTGTTCTTAAACACTTTACATCGGACTCCGTGGCGAAGGGGTTACGGACGCGGTTCGTTATCCTGCATACCCAAGTTCGAAACACAGCTGCGCGCGATTTGGCAGCAGACCACGATGCGCTGTTTTTGTTTTTATGAAATGGTATGGGTACCGGTCGTTCAAATAGCAGAGGCAACCTACTAAACGTAATCTTGCCAAGACATCAACAACAGCAAAATATGCTGGTGTTGACTGCAAACGCCTTGTAAAGGATATGCAACTAACTGTTTGTTTTAGACACTGTACACATGATCCCAAAGAGACCTGACTATCTTCGCCTCATCTTGCACCAATATGCCACCCAACGGTGCAGATCCATCCAATATGTCGGCAAGCTCGATTCCCACCACACCAGCATGTCCCGAGGAACAAATCTAATAGATGTTCACCATCTTTGATGTTTTTAAATTGAAACATGTCATTCTACACGCAGTATGCTTTTCTTCACCCTTCCTATCATGATCCAGGAATCAGTTACAATCACGGTACGTGTGTGCTGTTTATCCTCCATCCAACGGACAGCCGCAGTGACTGCCTCCCCCTCCATTCTCATACTGCATGTTGTGGTGTCATATGCCAAGCTCTCCTGGACTAAACACCGTCCATTAACCTTTGTCTTAACCGTTTAGGGCCATGAGACTAGTATTTTGGACTGATGTTACTAGAATCTTCTCCGTAATCCCGTTTATCCACGCAGGGTCTCGCAGCGAGGCGAGAATTGGAAGCGGTTCGACCCGCGCTCGTTACTTGCGGGATAATGAGCCGGCCGCTCAGAAAGCAATGGCAAACTACTGAGCGTAATCTTGCCAAGAAATCAACAATTAGCTGAAAGATGCTGATGTTGACAGCTATGTCCTGTAAAGGATATGAAAAACATGATTGATTGATTTAGGAACCGACATCACAGCATACGGGGCATTCCCATAAGCGCTCCGTCCCCATCCTCAGCAGCCAGCGAAGAGTTCCAACACTAATAGTACCAGTAGCAATCTGGTTATATGTCCGTCTCACCTTTCCTCTGAGCGTTGATCGTCTGCCAGATCCCCTCGTCATCCCTCGCTTTCGCATTCTTGCCAGACCATGGTGATCCATTTGCTCCTCCGAGGTGTACACATGCTCCCACTTGGTCGCAACCACATCTGCTTTGTCATGCATCAATACTCCACCAAGTTTCGCCGAGCCAGCCAATCTGTTCATTCCCCAGCATGCCCCGGAGCAAAACATTTATTTATTACTAGAATCAATGCCGAGATAGCCTTGATGGCCTAGCAAGGTGGTCATAGGTTCGAATTCGCATCGGGCGAATTTCTAAAATTGCCCTGAGTTCTTATTCTGATCTACTCTAAAATTGCCACGTGTTCTTATTCTGATTTACTTTAAAATTGCCCTGAGTTCTCTTATTCTGATCTAATCTAAAATTGCCATGTGTTCTTATTTTGGTCTACTCTATAATGCCCTGTGTTCTTATTCTGATATACTCTAAAATTGCCCTGAGTTCCTATTCTGAACTATTCTAAAATCTCCATGATCTATTATTCTGATCTACTCTAAAATTGCCCTAAGTCCTTATTCAGATCTGGTGAAACAGACAGAAGTCTCGACAAACCAACATCCCGTACAGGCATACGTTACTATACGACCACTGCCAAAATGCCAACACAAAAGTCCGCTACGAAAAGTGCAGTTCATCGTCGACGGAAGCGGCAGTCACTAGAAAACCAGCAGCCACACATTATTGCATACGGCAAACCCAGTTAGTTCAGCAACCGGTTAGCCGCCATGTTTCTGAACACGCAGTTAATGATGCAAACAATAGCGGACAGATGGAAATGCACTCCATACGAACTCCACACTCAGTACTTCCAATAAATGCCGAGACGGACACATAATCAAATTGCAACTGCTACTATTAGTATTGGGACTCTTCCTTGGTTGTTAAAGATGAGAACTGTGTTTAGCTTCACTTATCTAAACCAACTGGCTCTGTGGTGCGGAAGTTACGAACGCAATTCGTTATCCCGCATACCACGCCCGAAACAGCGGCGGGCGAATTGTAAGCAGACCGCCGTGTGTTGGTTTCCATACAATGGTATGAATGGATGTCGTTCAGAAAGCAATGGCAAACCACTGAATCACAAACAGCCCAAACATTGCTGGGGTTGACTGCTACAGTCATGTAAAGTATACGCAACTAACTTGTATCGAATCCGTCATGTACATGAGGCAGAGGTTGAATCCTCGGAGTATGAGCAATGTTTAACCCGTCATTAAAGTGAAGCGTTCGAATGCGGGGTGTTTCTGCGAAACTTATCGAATACCAAATAATCGATGGAAGAGATTGCACATTAGCTGCAGGGGACACTTCGTTAACTGAAGGATGGTGTTTTAAATTGTGCCTGTGAGCTTTCACAATTACAGAATTGCCACATCCACCCAACTGATTTATTTATTAAACATAGTCGAATGCGTATTTCCAAATCTAAACGAATACTTTGTCCTTCGTTTATGTAAAAGGAAATGATTGAGAACTGATATTATGTTTTAGGCAAATATATACTGTTTGTGACTACACAAAAAGCTGATTTTATTTGGTAGTCAATTAATATTGGGATATCTCCTTCATATTCTTATGCACACGCTAATTACGTTTTGTAAGCCTTGCTTTGTCTATTCACTTTTGAACCAGTAAAAGAAATAGTTTGTTAGCAGTGCTGATTCAGACCTTGCAGCGAAGAGCTGTGGGAAGTTTTGAGTTTATGTCCTATAGTGCATTTACATTTAGTTGCCTCCATGTAAAATTCCATATCTCAGTAACCAACTGAGGGAAAATGATGAGATTTAGCATATAACCTTATCATTGTGTCCACCCAACAAAAAAACTTTTGTTCTGGAGATTGTACAGCAGATTTCAATGTTTATTTATATGCGGTATATGATTTACGGGTCAGAGATTAAGTTCATAATTTTAAATGTATTACACCTTCAGCCAGAAAATCAATGTTCAATGTTGAATATTCTCCGTGGTTTACGGGATTGGCCTTATAGCAAGAACCCCGCGCTGTTTAAACTGGAAGTGTTCAGAGGTAGTTAATGTGGGTTCTTTCGTGAAACCTAATTATTTTTTTTTTTAAATCTTATCACTTATCGTTAATATCGGAATATGTGAATATTGTTCAATGGGATTGAATGTGAAATTTTGTACACTTCAAAGCATCGCTATGAAGTTGTACACATATTTTTGTCAAGAAGCTGATCGCAGGAAACGGTTTCATACTATTACAAATTTCGAAAAAAAAAAAAAAAAAAACAGTGCATGCACTGGGTTTGAGTAAACGGTAATTTCGTCGATGGGTGCAAGAACCTGGAATTAAACCACCACGCAATAACCAAACGGTAGGTAGAAAAGCTATTGCAGACAGCTTTGACAACGATGTCATAAGGCGAGCTATTATAAAAATGCTGGATGCCAAAGAAACAGTGACTGTAAGAAAACTTAGGGTTTGGTTGAGAAAGAACGATAACATAGAGCTATCCAAAACAACTTTGTGGAAAATTATAAGGACATTAGGCTTCACTTGTAGAAAGTACAAGGGAGGTAGAAATATCCTTTGCGAGCAACCGCATTTAGGAGCCATTAGAAGCAGATACCTATGTGAAATAAGGGAAATGCGCAAAGAAAATTATAGTGTATTTGGATGAAACGTGGATCAATGCGCACCCCACAAGTGATAAGGAATGGCAATCAGTGGATGGAAAGATAAAGCGATATTTGCCCAGTAGTATAGGACAGCATTTGGTCATGGCCCATGCTGGTAATACGCATAATGGCTTACTACAGAATGCTGGACTCGTGTTGGTATCAAAGCATACAAACAATAGGGATTATCATAATATGATGAATGGTAATGTATTTAGAGATTGGCTCGAGAATACTGTGCTTCCATCCCTAGATAGACCCCCGTGTCCAATTGTGGACAATGCATGATATCAATGTTGTTGCCTAAGAAGACAAAATACCTACAGCATCGAGCACAAAGGGAGCAATAAAGATATGGCTCCGAATGGAAAACATACCATTTCCAGAAAGTATTTCTAGCTAGAATTGTTGTCACTTGTAAAACAGACGCCAAAAAGCAAGAAATATCAAATCGACATTTTGATAGAAGAGCATCGTCATGGGTGCTTGAGAACTTCCGCCGTACCATTCTCATTTTAACCCTATAGAACTTGTGTGGGCTAAAATTAAAGGACAGGCGGCAGCTGACAATATTATATTCACATTGTCTTACGTCAAGATACTAACCCAGTCCGCGCCATTAAATATTGATAAAAGGTAGTGGAAACAATGTGAGAACCATGTGTTGAAAGAGGAGGATGACTATTGGAGAAAGGATGGATTGAATTTAATGCAACCGAGAGCAGTCATCAACCTACTGGAATCGTGCGACACAGATTAAGGTCTGGGCAGATCGCAGACATTAATCCACATGCACACCTACTTGGATATTTTTGCTCCAACTATTCAGAAGAAGAATTGCAGGTCCTTAACATGACAGCATCGACATAAACAATACAATTTGTCAATAGCAACAGTTTGTATTCCACAGTGATGAATTTTCAATTCCGTAAGCCCTCAACGGTGACAAACAAATGGCATTGAAAAAGAAAAAAAAGCAAAAAAAAAAACAAAAAAAAACAAACAAACCTGGACGCATTGAATACCAATCGAAGAGTAATATTGTGGTGGGAACTGACATATCGTGGCATAACAAGAAACGTGAGAAGAAACACGTTGTCAAATGAGGGGACAACACATGAACATACGAGTCATTATATAAACTTCAATGAAAAGAGGACCAACATCTTGACCGTTAAGAAGGAAGCCCATGACAGAGACATTCACAGCTATATTCGTCGTGCAAAACAAGTAATCATGTTCCATCTCAGCAGAATAGGTATTGCACCCACTCCCATTCGACTCCGAATACGCCTTGTGTCGTCATTTGAATTGGCGGGGCATTGATTACTGTAAAACAAGTTTGTTAGCGAGAAATCACTAGTTTTTCACCAAAACTTCAAAGGAATGTCGCCATTTTCCATGATTTAAGTTACTTTTGGACCTATCAAAGATATATTCCTTGGGTGGGGGTAAATATAAGACGGCATGAAAAATTTCATAAAGATGCAACAGACAGTTTTCAAAATAATTGATCGTGAATGACGGCATTCATTTATGGACAGACTATAGTACCACGAGTCCAGTTGGCTAATAGGAGAAGGCTGTTTCATTGTAATGTGTTGTTGATCTTGTCGATCCATGCGCTCCTTGGTGTTGTGTGTAAGTGAGGGATGTGTGGGTGCGGGTTTTGTATGTAGGTAGGTGAGGGATATGTGAGTTGGCGGTAATATGTGTGTGTGTGTGTGGATGTTGGATATGTGGTTGGGGGATGTGTGTTTGGCTGAGTGGTTGTGGGTGTGTGGGTGGGTGGTGGAGGATATGTGGGTGGGTGAGTGTTGGTAGGTTATGGGATGGGTGGAGGATGTGTGCGTGTGGATGGGGAGATGTATGAAGGTGGGGGATGGGTAAGGATGGGTGGATGCATGCATGTGTACCTGGGTTTGTGTGTGGGTGGGTGGGGGATGTATGTGGTGGGATGTGTGGTGGATGGGAGATGTGTGTGTGTGTGTGTGTGGGTGGGGAGATGGTGTATGTGGGGGTGTGTGTGGGATGTGTGGGTTGGGGGATTGGTGGATGGATGGGGGGCATGTATTTGCCTGTGGGTATGTGTTTGGTTTGGTGGTAGATGTGTGTGTGTGTGTAGGGGGGGGGACACGCGGATGGATAGGGGATGGGTGGGTGGGTGGGGGATTTGTCTCATAACATGGTAACATGCATTGTTTATGTTTACAACATTCATTTGACAATGTTTTTTCCTATGTGAATGCACTATGCACTGATGAACGAAAAATGAGTGATTGGAAGAGCCGAATGTAAGACGGGCCTGCGTGCCCAATTTGTTATCCTTCGAAAATAAAATTCGTTCGTTCGTTCGTTCTCCTTGCACTGTAACCCATCTGTTACAGATGAAAGCGACTTCTCTGATGTCACAATGTCTTAGTCTGCCTCTTTTGGCACCCCATCGCAGGCGTTGTAATCTCCCTGTCTTGGTTAGTGGCCAGGTCTGACATTGGTAACAAAGCAGTTGGGAACCAGGAAATGTCTCGGAAAGTATCCATCTTGATATTGGAGTGTGTGAGGTGTGGTGAGAGCTTATAAATCACTGAATTACCCTTCTGGCATGGAATTTTGATCTTCCTGTTAAGTTGCACATATGTAAAAACACACCTCTAGATATTTATATTGGGGAGTCTGAACTTTGAGTCGTTA
The DNA here is from genome assembly GCA_014155875.1 of Cepaea nemoralis. Taxonomy (NCBI): domain Eukaryota; kingdom Metazoa; phylum Mollusca; class Gastropoda; order Stylommatophora; family Helicidae; genus Cepaea; species Cepaea nemoralis. The sequence goes on along the minus strand of JACEFZ010028289.1, from coordinate 480,984 downwards.
ATATTAATGCAAAGTGGACTCTGACGTGCAGAGATCTTCAGAGCTTACGTCTTGAAAATGCTGATTTTCATATTTTATTTCTCAGAGGTCGTATTCAGTGTTGCCATGTGATTTTGTAATTTTTCCGCAGATTCATAGATTATGCATTATCGCTTGCGATGAATAATTCCTTCGTAGCAGGTTTGCCTATGTTTTCTCAGCTTCCAACGCTTTCTATTTCTAGTTCTAAATTTGCATTTGAAGTTATTTTACCTATGTAGACGAATGGATAGTTATATTCTTGTTTTACTGCAATGGTAATTTCTTAATAGGGAGTTTCCTTCACTAGTACTTTCTACTCTGTTCCATGTTCTGTATTTTTTTTTTTTTGTGTTTTTTTTTTTGCATATCCTTTACTGGACATCGCTGTCAACACCAGCATCTTTCAGCTGTATGTTGATTTCTTGGCAAGATTACGCTCAGTAGTTTGCCATTGCTTTCTGAGCGGCCGGCTCACATACCCCGTAAGTTACCGATGCGATTCGAACCACTGCTGATTCTCACCGTCATCACGTTACCCGACGAGAGTATACGAGATTACGGAGAAAAGTCATAACCTCTAAGCCACGAAGCCGGCATGTTCTGTATAGATCTCTGATATTCGCTGTCAAGTCTTTTCTTCAACTAGAGATTTGCCGCAGTATGTAGTTTTCTCCCTCAGTCTGGCTGTGTTGCTTGTTGCTAAAGCTTTCAACAACATGGGGTATTCAGACTCACGCCACCCCTCCTTAGTCAGTCGCTAACACATGCACGACAAGTTACAGCGTTACTTACTATTGTCTGCTTTCAAACGGGTCTCAACAACACGTGGGCGCGAGTTGATGGATGTCATCAATACAGGTAGCACTTAGTTGTCGTAGAGTGAATGCATTTTCCTAAATCCAAACTGGCCTTGCTTATCCCTGATATTTCTGCATACATTATCCCACTGTAACTTAACCACTCCCCCCTCCCCCACCACAAGGATATCCGCTATGGTCTGTCTCATGCGATCTCCCAACAAATTCTTCCTTATAATCTCTGCTAAATGTTGTGAGCATGTGTAGATAATTTGCTCTATCTACGCGTAAGAGAATCCGCTGCTCTCAAACAGACAAATCTTTCATGCATCTGAAGTTATTTGACCCATGTAACCGATGAAAAGCTATTGTGGGATTGTCTTCTCTGCCATTTCTCTCTTGCATCTTGCTAGTTGGCTATGTGTGACGTTCTTATGTAGGGGTGTGGGATATGATTTATGGATCTTAAATGAGCCTTAGTCCGGGGCAACGCATATATTAGGACTTGATTGAGAGGAACCCAAGCATGTACCGCATTGTTTTTATGGAACCATTTCTAATATAGTCCATCATTATTTACAGTTCTTAATTTGTACTGTATTGCCAACTGCATGAGTACATTCGCCCGTAAACGATAACGTACAAGGACTAGATAATGAAATATGTTGTATAGTAGTCTCTGTTTCAAATGACCGACTGTCACTGTTCTCAGAGGTGCCAGCCCGAGTTGGCTACGCTGTATAGTGAGATCAGTCTAGTATTTGTGTGACAGGCTTCGGTCAAAGTGTCTTTCACATATTTCAGCCTGCCGTGAGCGCCTATCAATACTATTCCTGTTGAAGTGTACATCAATGATGTTGGCTTTCCCTATGCCTCTGTGCAAGAAGCACCATGCCACATATGCCTTGTTAGGATTCATTTGTGAGTGTTCTCCTCATCCACTGCGTTATTTCGCGTAATGCCTCCTGCATTCCCCTGCTAATTTAATATCTGATACACTTCTATAAATGAGTACATAATCAGGAAACAATAGAACGTATCCTGGTCCTAACGACTATATTGAGGCTAATCTTGATGTGTAGATTTTAAAGGGAGCTTGGAACATAGGAGAACAATGTGGTAGTGCTGGGCATATGCTCAACAGTTCACATGTCCATCCTCTTTCCCCATTTATCCTCCATCTGAGCATAGGCCCTCAACCAACTCACATAAAGCCGCTCTATCTTTTATTATTCCTTTGTAGCTCCGTTCATATCCTTCCCATATTATTCATCCCCGTTTCTAATTCTATCCTCCGTGTATTTCTAGGTCGTCTCCTGTTTCGTTTGCCCTTTGCGTTACAGATAAACGATATTCAAGTGATAGTATGCTCAAATTTCCTCAATGTATGTCCTTTCTAGCGCTAACGTCTTTTCCTGGCCTTTTGATTCTCTGGTATCTGTTTTGTTATCTTCGTATGTGGTGATTCTGTTTCACCATATTAATTCTTCTGTTCTGGCAGGCATCAACGAATACATGTTTCTTATTATTAATTGTGTAAGTAATCGGTTTATAAGTTCTCTGTTTTTCTGATAAATACAGTAGTATTGATTTAATGTCAGAGTTAAATATTCTAAGTTTGGTGATTGTGTAATTTCTATTGACTTCTACAAATGTGGAAATAAAACTGATACGTGGTAAATAAACCCTTTTAGTTTGTTTTTTTTCTATCAAGAATGCACGTTACCGGTACTGTTTTCGTTGCCGCTGTTCTGAAACTATAAATATAGATTTTATTATTTCTTTTTCTCTTGATCTTCATCCTTGGACTCTCCCTATATAAATGTTCTTTGTCTGTCTGGTTAGATTTATTCGTTCATCACGAGCCATCTTGGTCGTTGAATTGCATACTGCTGATGACTGATGTATGTTGGTACATTTATATCAGTTCATAACTGTTCTTATGCTTTATGCACTGGTATTACATAATATTTTACACGTACAAATAATCTTCTAAACACACTTTTTCCAAGATGCTGCATTTGCACCACATCCTGCTTTGTTGTGCTCAGACCTCCAGATCCAAATGGAATTGCGGGGAGTTATGAATATTTCATTAGGTTCACCTTTGCTAAAAACTATTACCACGTCGACTTTAAAATATTTTGTAGAGTACAATTAGATTCATTATATATATATATTATAGGGCAAAGTGAACAAAAGACATTAGAAATATTGACTCACTTAAAGGAAAAAGCCCAACAGATGGGGCTGGTTATCAACCAAGATAAGACAGAATATATGGTAATTTCAAGAGACGGAATGGCTAAAAACTCTGGCCACATACAAATAGATAATATGACCATTAAAAGAACGGAAACATACAAATACCTGGGTACAATCTTCAACTGCTCCAACATCATAAGGGAAGAAATACAAACTAGAATCAACTCTGGAAATAAGATATACTATGCACTACAACATCTACTAAAATCAAAGGCGCTATCTCGTAACACCAAAATCACAATATACAAAACACTGATCAGACCAGTTGTGCTGTATGGCTCTGAAACCTGGAGTACAACGAAAGGAGACGAAGCCTTGTTACAAACCTTTGAGAACAAAATTTTAAGACGCATCTTTGGACCCATTAGGGATACACAAAGTGGAGAGTGGAAAAGAAGAAGTAACAAAGACATTTATGATTTGTTTAAGTCCCCGCTAATCACTGGTATCATGAAGGCTAATAGACTACAATGGCTGGGGCATATAGAAAGAATGGAAGATAATAGGGAAACAAAACTCGCTTACACTCAGGAAATAAATGACCGTAGACCCCGAGGTAGACCAAGAAAGCGGTGGAGAGATAATATACATACAGACCTACAAGCACTTGGAATCAACGACTGGCAAGAGAAGGTCCACCAGAGAGACGAATGGAGACAGATTGTATTTGCAGCAAAGAACCTCAATGGCTCGGAATGCTGAAGAAGAAGAAGAAGACAATTAGATTCATTGTTCACGCATATTCGAGGCCGCAGTTCCCTTTACACTAGGTGTATATTACTAAAAAGAGTACCAAGGTATCTGCAGGAGTCTGTGTGTCTGGAAAGCCAATAATCCATTTTTCTATTGTTCATAGTGTGTTTTTTTTTTTTGGTTGCCTCAATATAAAATTAAATATCTCAGTAACCAACTGATGGAAAATAATTAGATTTAGTATATAACCTTATCATTATGTCCACCCAACAAAAAAATTTTTGTTCTGGAGATTGTACAGCAGATTTCAATATTTGCTTATATGAGGTATATATTTTACCGCCCCGCCATGAATGCCTTAATTTTTAGAGTATTACAGCTCAGCAAGACCCATTCGCGCTAATTTTAAAATTGTCTGGCGGTCTTTAGTTTTTGGACAGACTGAGTGTTATAGTTCAGAGGCGTCGTCAAACTTTGGGTTCTTTCATGAAACGTGATTATATAAATAAATCTTACCATTAATGTAATCTTTTAATATTTGAATGTGTTAATACTGTTCAATGGGATTAAAAGTGAAATTGTGTACACTTCAAAACATCGCTATGAAGTTGTACACATATTTTTTTCAAGAAGCTGATCGCAGGAAACTGTTTCATACTGTTAAAAATCCCGAAAAAAGAACAGTGCATGCATTAGGTTTGAGTAAACGATCGTTTCGTCGATGGGTGCAAGAATCTGGAATGAAACCAACACGCGATAAGCAAACGGTAGGCAGAAAGGCAATTGTAGACAGCTTTGACAAGGATGTCATCAGACGAGTTATTATAAAAATGATGGATGCCAAAGAAACAGTGAGTGTAAGAAAACTGAGGGTTTTGTTGAGAAAGGACAATAACATAGAGCTATCCAAAACAACTTTGTGAAAAATTATAAGGACATTAGTCTTCACTTTTAGAAAGTACAAAGGAGGTAGAAATATCCTTTGCGAGCAACCGCATTTAGGAGCCATGAGAAGCAGATACCTACGTGAAATAAGGGAAATGCGCAAAGAAAATTATGACATAGTGTATTTGGATGAAACGTGGATCAATGCGCACCACACAAGTGAAAAGGAATGGCAATCAATGGATGGAAAGATAAAACGTTATGTGCCCAGTAGTAAAGGACAGCGTTTGGTCATAGCCCATGCTGGAAGTACTCATAATGGCTTACTACAGAATATTGGGCTCGTTTTCGTATCAAAGCATACAGACAATAGGGATTACCATAATGAGATGAATGGTAATGTATTTAGAGATTGGCTCGAGAATACAGTACTTCCATCCCTTGATAGACCGTCTTGTCTAATCATGGACAATGCATCATATCACAATGTTGTTGCCCAAGAAGACAAAATACCTACGGCATCGAGCACAAAGGAAGCAATAAAGATATGGCTCCGAAGGGAAAATATACCATTTCCAGAAACATATTTCAAGCTACAGTTGTTGTCCCTTGTAAAACAGACGCAAAAAAGCAAGAAATTTCAAATTGACAAGTTGATAGAAGAGCATGGCCATAGATGCTTGAGACTTCCGCCGTATCATTCTCATTTAAACCCTATAGAACTTGTGTGGGCTAAAATTAAAGGACAAGTGGCAGCTGCCAATACTACATTCAAATTGTCTGACGTCAAGATACTAACCCAGTCCGCGCTATTAAATATTGATAAAAGTTACTGGAAAAAATGTGAGGACCATGTGTTGAAAGAGGAAGAGGACTATTGGAGAAAGGATGGATTGAATTTTATGCAACCGAGAGCAATCATCAACCTACTGGAATCGTCCGACACAGATTAAGGTCTGAGCAGAGTATGCCCTGGCCATCCTCACTGTCAGCCCTACACAGATTGGAAGACTTGAAAAGGTACAAAACGAAGCCATGCACATCATTTTGGTCTGCACGAAAGACACCAGCTGTGTAGCAATGAGATACCTCCTTGACTTCCCGACAATGGAACACAGGATCAAGATCTGGAGAGCTCGTGCATTCTTGAAAATAAGTGCAGATGAGTAGCACCTCTGCATGACGCTATATTCAGAGAAAAGGGTGACAGGCTAAAGAGAGGCAAATCATGGATGGGTCGGGCGGAAGATGTCGTCAGACAGGTCTGCAGTCTTACCAGTATAAACCCCGGCAAGGAATGGGTGCCGGTGCCTCCAGCTTTTAAGTGCACTTTCTCCTGCATTATCACACTCGACAGACGGTGCAGAGAGCAGAACCCTGTCGCTGTCAATGCAGAAGTCAACGCGCTTATCTATGAACACTCATATAGCCTCAAAGTGCTCATCTATACAGATGGATCTGTTGTAAAGCAGCACAGAAGTGCGTGGGCATTTACAGCCCATTTAGCGGGCCGAACCGTTCAAGAATCCAGTGGTGCCCACTCTATGACCTCGAGCAGCATGACGATGGAGGTGATGGCAGTTACGCAGGCTTTTATATGGCTGGAATCACAGCATTATACCAACGTATGTGTACTAAGTGACTCAATGCGCATGATTCAGAAGATCGAAGCTGGATCTGTACGTAGACGGTGGACTGAGTCGCTGCGGAAGTCTGTTGTTCGTAAAGTCACCTTCATCTTCGTCCCGGGACATGCGGGAGTCGAGGGAAATGAACGAGCTGATACACTGGCTGGCTCTGCACCCCCTGTAGATGGCCAGCCCATGGATCGTGCCGATGTTATTAACGTCCTTAAAGATATGTCGAGAACAGAGGACTTTGACGTCAGTGAATCCACATCGCTGTCCAGGATGAAAGACTTGGGAGTAAGAATTCGGCACGGCCAGATGCGAGAGGTACATCGGGAAAACAAGGCGCCTCGTCAACCAACACAGAACTGGCACTATTAGCCACCGGACGCTGATGCATATGCTGGGGGGAGGATCTGAGCACCTATGGACATGTCCGGAGTGCAATGAAGATACCCCAACTGATAACTGATAACTGAAGAAACAAGAAGGAAATGAAAAATATGGTAAGAAATATATTCCTTCTACTTTTCTGTTAATTTACAAATTATTTACCCCGTGCCTCTGCAAATTCTCTGTCTTTACTAATATTACACATTGCACCCCTCTCGGGATTATCCGTGGTGAAGTGGTCAAGCCGTCTGACTCGGGCTCCGAAAGTTGTATGTTCGATTCCGGGCCGCGTCCTTCATTTCACGAGTGCATTTTTTCGGAGACTCCCGAGGGTCGTCGCTGGAGCTACGGAGTTCGTGCTTTGTGCGACGCTTTCCGCGCTGCGGAAAGAAACTGAGCCAGTATGGGATAAACACCGGGTGCAATGCAGCCGACCCTGTCGATTTTAAGCTAATTCTTTCATTGCACCCACTCTCATACGAATCCGGATACGCCTTTGTGTGTCAACAGAATTGACATGTCTCACATTACCGTAAAAATAACTTCGTTAGCGAGAAATCACTAGTTGTTCAGCAAAAGATCAAAGGAATGTCGCCGCTTTCAATGATTTAAGTTGTTTTTGGACCTTTCAAAGACATATTCCTTGGGTGGGGGTAAATATAAGACGGCTGGAAAAATTTCATAACGATGCAACAGACAGTTTTCAAAATAATTGATCGTGAATGAAGGCAACCAAATGTGGACATACTATAAGTTAGTTGTCGGGTTATCCTCATTGCACATCGGCACAGTCAGTCCATAAATGTTCAGATCCCCATCTCAGCTTCTCCCACAGCGTGTTTCTTCCACAGCGATAACACCAATTTTGTATTTGTTGTCTATTCTACCTTGGTTCCCTACATTACCTTCCTGTCTGGCTTCACCCCTCCATATTGTCTGTACGCACTCGCATGTACTGTGTCTCTTGTCGCGTGATGTTAAGGCTGATTGTCTCTGCAATAGTTTCTGTTCTGGCGTGAAGTACTGTTTCTTCTTCTCGGTGATATATTATCATTGCACTTTAATAAAGCCAGAATGAGTAATCATCATGATTTGAAGGAATCTAAGACACAAAGACATCTTCCCACAAACATCAGAAAGAGGCAGCCAGTGTAGATTTTTAGTCATATGATGAGAAGATAGAAACGGGAATATATTGCAACCACCAGAAAATTGCCAAAAATGAATGGACATAGAGATAGAATAAGACAGCGAGAGAAGATTCTTAATAGCCTTTAAACACGAAATGCAAAAATCGCAACACGCAAACTGACACATTCTGCTGGAAATAGTGAGACAGTTAGAGACGTGGACGTTCACGCAACTCGGCATGGCAAGCTATCGTATGATAATGATTATAATGGTGATGATGACACAATCTTAATCCATTTACATAGGTGCAAAACTCGTCAAACAACATGGTGGTACGGAGTTCAATACCAGAAGAGGCAAAGTTTTATTTGTTCTGACAAGTGCGGTTTTGAAGTCAACCAAACTTCTTAAACTGACCAATAGAGTTTCGAGGGGGGAAGGAGTTGGTAATGGCGATCGAAAACCCCAATTTGCAGTTCGTTCATGGAAAATCTGCGCATTAAATAACAGCTACACTACGGTGTAAAGCGTTTAAATGGACTTGACTATTTTATTTCTTAATGACACATTCTTTAAAGGGCCATCTTCGTAGTGAAGGTTAGCTACAATGAGTCCCCAGCAGTTGATGGCCGACGCCATTCCAATCCAACTCATGATATGTTCCGCCCAGGCGCCGCACGGCTCACCCTGACATTTATCTCCGCCGCGTTATTTAAAAATGAATATCGATTTGGGATGCCCTTTGAGGACACTAAGAAAAATACACACATATTCTTTGTCGCTCATAGTAGTAAGGGAAAGAATTAGAAAAGACTAGAGGACGCACTAGACAACATAACAATTGAAAGCTTTAGTTACCGGCCGGAATTCCAACCTTCACCTCCAAATGAGGACAACGCCTCGCTGCAGGAACAAGTGTACTTCTACGCATGACCAACTAGACACCCCTGAACAAGGTATCTTCATTAGCCAGGTCTATCAACCACACGAAGCTAACACTATGCAATATGCACTGACTTGTATCTAACCGTTGAAATGGCACCATAGGTCTCAGAATTCTATATTACAGCAACGGCAGCGCAGTGACTAGCACGCTAGCATATCAGCCCGGAGGTCATGACATGTCTTAGTGAGTTAAGATGGTCGGCATAATATTTATCACTTGAGTACCAGTTGTTTTATATAAAAATATATCGGACTAACACCATATGCTCATTTCGCCTGAAAGAGTGTAAAAAGCTTCTTTACTTTTAGCTTACCTTATATCAAGTTCTCCTCATTTTCTCCACCCCCGTGGAATGAAAAGCGAGATCTTTTACATTCGATACCATTCCAATTCGATAGCATTCACATTCGATAGCCTTCACATTCGATAGTTTTAACCTTTATTTTGGCTCCGTCTGCTAGTGTTTTCTTTCGTAATTATCACAACCCATGCTAGCCTATACCTTCTATGTACAACAATTCCTTTCAAATTATTTTCCAAAATGTGGCTGACGTGGTCACTGTATTATTAACCCGAGGTTGGGATCTGCCCTAATGATAATTTCGCTTATGAAGTTGAACGGGTGTAGGTGTAATGGAAACAAATGACCGACCTGACCGAATCCATGCTGGCCCTTCAGCAATCAGTTTATTACAACATTCGTGAAATATTGTTGTTTACCATCTTCGCTGTCTGTTTTAAATAATCGCTTTCCTTTTCTCTTTTCAGACTCGATATAACTATGTGTCTTCTTTATATGTATAAAAGAAATGGCGTATTCATTAATATAATGGAAACGAAATGATATCATTTGGCATTTCCACGATCTCGGCTCCCTTTCACATCTCTTTAAACAGTGCTAGAATGCCGCTATTTTTTGCTCAGTCAATAGCATCAGCCATAGATTGATTTTCAACAGCTCTTGGCTAGATAAAGTAAACATCGGGTCACCTGGGCTAATGTAATAGGCCTACATTACGAGGGCCACGGCAGGGACTGTAGTTGATTGGCTACATATGTCGTGGATAATGTAATACTATAGTGATACTATGAACAGGCTGTGTTACACAGCTTACAACAAGTTTCTGCTTATCAACGATGGTGACGATTGCATGAACAAACATACATCCCGCCAGGGATGGATGATTTTTTTTTTTTTAGGTCGACAGGGCCGAATGGATAACGTGACTAGATAGCTGAGAGTTATCAATGAGTCCCCTGGCTAATGGTGTATTCTGTGGTTGGGCTTGTGGAGTAGACTCTACGTCACCATCGTATGTTCGTTTTTACTGACAATGATAGTAGGTCAGCATGGCCGATTGGACAAGAGCGATAATTCTTAAACAGCAGGTGTGCTGATGCCGAGGTAGGTGGTTCAACCTCTACTCCGGTCAGTTGGATGAAATGTTGACTTCTTGTCCTTGAAATGGGGATGTAAATACAAGTTCCTGATTGGCGAGGGACACTGGTAATAGGGAAAGCAAATCCACACGCAAGAACCAGTCCACTGTACTAAAAATAGTAGCACGTTTATGGACCACGGTGGTTCAAAGCGAGCGAATGCAGGGAAAAACATCTATAGACATTGAAGGACCAGTGTTATACTAGTGCCATCACTTGCTATGTGTCGGTATTCTCTGCCTTGTTGCATAAGCTTCCTGTGTTGTAATGTGTTTTTTTTTTTTGCAGCCTTGAGAAATATGACTAGCATGTAATCATGTGTATGTGTGTGTGTTGCTCAAGCACTTATGTTGTCCTATTTCTGTGTGGTACAAGCGTATACACTATCCTTTATCTATGTGGCGCAAGCGTATACATTGTCCTATTTCTATGTGGTGCAAGCACATACATTAACCTGTTCTATTGTATGTGACGCAAGCACATACATTGTCCTGTTCCTGTGTGGTACACTGACACACTGTTGTTTGCGTGTGGTTCAGTGACACACATAAACATCAATGAATTTAATATCTGGTGTTGTTCCAATTATTTTATAAATCTCCTTGTTTCTAATATTGTCCTTTCTTGACTTGTTAGCTGCTTTCCCCAGGCATCTCATTTCCCATGTAGTAAGTTTTCTTTCTCATTTATAACTTTCGTTATTTTGCTAGCTGTACGGATCCAGCCAATATGTTATCTATTTCAAGATAGCAATGAATCTCCACTATCATAGAATAATTATGTTG
>JACEFZ010028289.1:372500-467500 GCA_014155875.1 Cepaea nemoralis | reverse complement strand
GAGAGAGAGAGAGAGAGAGAGAGAGAGAGAGAGAGAGAGAGAGAGAGAGAAAGAGAGAGAGAAACTCATCTGTGGGATGATAAATAACAAGTAACAATACTTCCATAGTGTATTTCAACTATATTGAGCTAACGTTTTATTATTAGCGTGCTATAATATTCAAATGACTATATGGTTACGTGTTCTTGTATTTCAGCTTGAAGGAGTTATCTTATCGTTTTACTTTATGATGTGCAATCTGTTGAGTGTTTCTTTTCTATGAAAATTCACTGCGAGAAAACATTGTTTTGTATGCACATTATTTATCTGGTGGGTCTTGACCCAGTTCTCTCCACCCTGAAATCTTTTAATACTATCAATATTTTATCATCAGCACACATATGTGTGGCTTTAATCATTCCTCGCCGTTTACTTGGTGGCGTGGTATTTAAATAATTAAAATTGTGTGATTTAGAGAAAAACAAATCAAAGTAATCTCCATTTCTTTTACCCAACATTCTCTCTGTTAACTTTCCTCCGTTTATATTTCTCTAGCGTTCAGGGGGCTTAACCGGTGGCTCTAGTTTATAATTCTTTTTATCAACTATTTAAGGGGGACGGAAGACGCTAATGCTAAATTATTTTTACTTTCGGGGGAAATGTTTATTGGGAATGAAAATTGATTGTATTGAATAATATAAGATAATGGAAATTATAGTTATTTGTGTCATTTAATTTAAATAAATTGCAGCTATAATAACTCATGTAACAAAATCGGGAACCCAATTATGGATAGAGGGAATATGATGTAAAAATATACCGACAACATAACAGTGAGGGAAGAAAATAGAACTAACGCAAGCTATTAGATCGGAGAGACAGCAGAAGAAATCAATGTATCAGACTGTCTGTTTGCGGTATGAGAGAAAATTACTTGAAATAGAAGTTAGTAACGAGGAAAGATAGTAATTTTTGTTCCATTGCGATTATAACTAACTGATCATTATTTTGGCAGTATTAAGCCAAACAACATCCTATGCATTAAAAATCGACTTAAAAGTCGACTTTTATCGCGGTATTTAAATACTGTTTTTAGTAATCTGGACACACTTCATCAGTGGTACAAAAGATATTTGCTACTGCTAACACTCGACAGCCAGGGTTTACACTGCTTGCCTAAAGGAAATATACCTAATAATAAATCCAAGCAAATGACACCGATAATTTTTTTTTCTCGCGGTTCCATCCTGTTTCAGTATATTGTGGTCAACACAGCATCTTTCAGCTGTATGTTGATTCCTAGGCTAGATTACGCTCATCGGCACGCCACGACTTTCTGAGCGACCGGCTGCCTACTCTCATAAGTCACTAGCGTGACTCGAACCACTTCTAATTCTCGTCCGCTCACGTTGACTACGAGAGTATTCGGGATTAACGGAGAAAGCTGCTAACCCCTCGGCCAGGCAGCCGGCTGACACCGATAATGAATCACCCAAATATAAATATAACCGCAATACGACAGATAATATGCTACCAATGTCAAACTTTAACATTATCCAACTGACACATACAAACAATCAACACCAGCGAAATGAGATGTCTGAGGGGATCTGCCAATTTAAACATCCGATACCGATTAAGAAATGATGTTATCAGACAGGCAGTAGAATCTACAAATAGTACCACATATATTGAAAGGCAGAAGATCAAATGGTTCGGCTATCTTATTAGAATGCAACACCATATGTTACCAGGACTGGTGATACATGAAAGAAGATCTGATACGAGAGCAAAGAAGGCGTCCGATAAGAAAACGGATTGACGATATGAAAGACATTGTCCAGTCACACGGAATGATACAATCCAATGTTACCTATTGGACCTGGAACCTCAACTACTCAGGACGCCTAATGTCAAAAGTGGCAGATGATAATAATGATGATGATTGAATATAAACCATGGACATGCATTACTGAAATTGCTGGAAGGCAAGATCTAAAGCAAAAGAAACAACTGCAACACGCAAACATGCAAGAATGTGCAAAGATACGGAATACCGACATATACTCACTTGAAGAGAGTTAATAAAACTGAAGTCGGCGAAGGATGTGGCCAGAAAACTCCAGCACCACTCCTCGGACTGACTAACTCAGTGAAGATGAATGAGACCTGGTTCCTTCTCGATGTTGAAAGCGATAACGAACATTCATGCGCTAGGACAACACATTGTATTAAGGCCTCCCTGTACCCCATCGCGAGGTATGCGAGAAACAGAGCTGTCCAGTTATCGAAAGGAAAACAGTAAAAACCTTTACAAGACTTAAGGTTTATTTGGCAAATGGTGCGAGGCCCGTGTTTTTTATAGACCAATCAGTACTCGAGGGGTGATACTTTAAATAGACACCGGCTGCCCTCACTTCCCAGAACATGTTCTGGTCTCAGCCGTTGGTCAATATGAAAAATTCGCCTCGATGCGAATTATAACCCACGACCATCGGCCGGCAGGCAAGGTCTAGCTACTATAGTAGTTCCCTAATTATGGCTATGTTATAGAAGTGATGCCAATATCACACCGGCCATCTGAACTACCCTAGACATTTTCTGATACCATTCAGACTGGGTCGACGAGAAGTCCAAGTTAACTTTTAAAACAAATCCTCCTCGGTGCAAATTGTAACCCACGACCACTGGGCCAGGAGGAAAACGTTTGGCAACTTTGCTGTCGCGGCTCTCCAATCGAAGAATGACTCGGCCGAAGAATGACTCGGCCATAGTTTCCTCTGATGAAGTCTGTTAACGATGACAGACTTGGTGCTTTGCGAGAGTAGAAGACTCGGAGTAGTTCCATAATTTGATGGTAAACGACCATTAATCGTGTATTGCACACCCCGATTGGAACACCCGAATCTAAACTGAATGATGGTTTTTAGAACCACAATCGTTCCCCGATGTTTGTTTGTTATAAACTTGGATGCGAGTGAACATCTCGATTAAACGATGTTCGGAAACAAACATACAGATAAACAAACAAACAAACATACAAACAAACAAACAAACAATAAGAGCAGCGTTAACAATAAATAAAGTAATAGGGGTATTCATGTATCAATGTATTCAAACTTTAAAATAGAAATTACGTTTATAGAGCAAAGATCGCCAATAAATCGGCACTTCCCTACACAATGTGAACAAAAGGTTCTGTTGTCACTTGTACAATTCTACAACACGGTTGCTTGGTTGGTTGGTAAATCCCTCTGGAAGATTGAGCTGTTAACTCTAAGTCGGGAGCATTCACACTCAGATCGTTTTTGCCGTGAAAAGTGTTTGCATCTAAGTGAGATTGATGTAGAGACTTTCCTGCAGACACAGTACAGAAGTATCATCCCCGCGGGCATTGGAATTTCCCCCCCCCCCCCCCCTTCCTCTTCCAAACTCAGAAAACAATGGGGTGTGCATTACTGGTACTGTAACTCCACATCTACGAAGAGAGATTAGGATGTAACCAAATCCTGATTCACTACAAACATGGGAACTGACAGGGATTAGGCATATGGCTGGAATTGTATCTTCCACGGAGTTTAGGTATTTCATTGTGAGGAAGTCCCAACCTAATGTCCTAAAGGGACACGTCAACAGGTAAACGTCGCTACAGCAAATTTATGAACATAAGTTTGTAAGTTTGCAATAATGGCACTGCTATTTACCGTTATAATATAAAGACTGATAAACATGAGTTTATGGGTGGTTCCAGAAGATTCAATGAGAGGACGAACCCTGCGTGTTAATAACCAGTGTGTCAATACAACGATCAACATCTACACTGCATATTTGCTGATATTTGCAAAGTCACGCGCATCTAAGACTGCCTGCCGAGTACTCTTACTTTATACGATGTACTGCCAGGGTGGGAAGTGTGAAGCCATCACACATTCTAGGTATGGGCATAAAGAAGTGGGTTCCTCATTCCCTTCCTTCGCATCATCATGAAATATCCTGCCAACTGGTGTAGGCGTCCATGCATCTCCATAGATTTCGGCCCATAAAGTTCTGAATACTGACTTGAAAATGTGTCTCAGCCTGAGTTCTTATGGCACCATGTGAACATTCAATGTAATACAAAGATTATCACCCGTGTATTACCGGGGCTCACAAGAGAAGTAAAGAATATTAATCCGTTTCCTGTTGGGGGTTACCATCCTTGCACTCCGGACAAGTCCGTAGGTGCTCACATCATCAAAAACAACCCCCCCCCCCCCCCACACTCTTTCCTCAACCAAAATATTAATCAGCGTCCGGCAACTATTGTGCCATTTCTGTGTTGGATAACGAGGCTGTTCGTTCTCTCAATGTTACTCTCGTGTCCAGCCGTGCCAATTCTTACTCCCGAATCTCTCATTCTGGATAACGATGTGGATTCACTGACGTCAAAGTCCACCACTCTCGACATATTAATACTGCACACTAACATTCTGAGAGTTGGCGTGAGACTGGTTATCGCATCCAGTCATTCTGCAGAAAACTTTAGCTGCAGAATTCAAACAATCATGAATAAGTCTATAAAGGACATTGCGGGAGTTTGGTGAGAGGCTTTGCGCTATTGAGAGATGGGAGACAGCAGCAGCAGCAGCAGCAGCGACGGCAGCAGCAGCAGCAGAAGAAGAAGAAGAAGAAGAAGAAGAAGAAGAAGAAGAAGAAGAAAAAGAAGAAGAAGAAGAAGAAGAAGAAGAAGAAGAAGAAGAAGAAGAAGAAGAAGAAGAAGAAGAAAAAGAAGAAGAAGAAGAAGAAGAAGAAGAAGAAGAAGAAGAAGAAGAAGAAGAAGAAGAAGAAGAAGAAGAAGAAGAAGAAGAAGAAGAGAGGGAGGATGAATAAGAAGAAGAAGAAAAAGAAGAAGAAGAAGCAGAAAAAGAAGAAGGTAAAGAAGAAGACGAAGAAGTAAGGACAGAAGAAGAAGGTAAGAAGGTAATATTACATCGTTAAATGGGATCACAAATAAATAATAATATCAACATATGTAATCATTACAAAAGATCAGTATATAAGGAAGGCCAAAGCGTTAGAAAAAATGTGGCTTTTGTTAATGATAATAATTTCAGTTCGAAAAGGGAAAAAAAAACAACTTTATTTGTACTAATTGCAAGTATAGCATTGTTATCCTTTGGGACAACCTACAACTATCTTTTTTTCTTTCTTTTAGTTTAGTTTGAGAAAATGACTAATTAATACGAATTATTGTTACGGTAATTATAACAACCCTGTTGAACGTATACCGTAAAAGAGTCAAGAGTTTTGTTTCCTAGTTTCCTGCCATGTGTTGATTTTCACAGGGGAATATACATAATGTTTTTCACGATGGTCTTCAACGTGCATGGATGAAACAATTGCAAGCTCTATCCGATGCTATACTGGCATTCCTCTAACAAGGCTCTTGTGTTTCTTGAAGCCACATTAGTATTCATCCACGACAGCTCGACCTGGCATTCCATGATTAAGCTCTCAAGCCATTTTGCTGACATTTTTTATGCTGTAGAACGTTAAATATTTAAATTGAGCTTAATTATTCTTTCATAGGCAGAACATCATTTTGAGATGCTTTCTATCATGAATAAATCTCACTTGTGTATTTATTCTTTTAAGGTAGTCTGTCTGTCTGTCTGTCTGTCTGTCTGTCTGTCTGTCTGTCTGTCTGTCTGTCTGGCTGGCTGGCTGGCTGGCTGGCTGGCTGTCCGTCTTTCTGTCCATCTGACTGTCCGTCTGGCTGTCCATCGAGCTGTCCGTCTGGCTGTCTAATTGGCTGCCCATCTGGCTGTCCGTCTACTGTTCGTCTGTATGTCCGTCTGTCTGTTCGTCTGTCTGTCCGTCTCTCCGTCCGTCTGGCTGTCCGTCTTTCTGTCCATCTGACTGTCCATCTGGCTGTCCGTCTGGCTGTCCGTCTGGCTGTTTGCCTGTCTGTCTGTCATATCTATCCTATCTATCCCATCTCTCCCTCTCTCTCTCTCTCTCTCTCTCTGTCTCTCGCTGCCTGCCTATCCCCCACTTCGTATGCCTGTCTGTGTGTTTGACTGCCCTATTGGTGTCTGTGTTAGAACGTGAATGTGTCTACCAAGCTTTTACCAGTACATGTTTATAGGCATTTAGGAAATAAATATTCCAGAACATTTTGAAAACCAGGATATTGCTTTAATTTAATCATACAAATGTTGAACACATATATCTCAATATTTCTGAGATCAATACCCTCGTTTTCAAATAAGAAAAGAATTGATTCCAGCGGGTATGACAATACAAGATGAATCAAATACAGTATACATAAACGGTAAAGAAGGGAAAAAAACCCAAATTCAGTTTCATTTTTGTATTTTATAAAGACACGATGCCAAGTGAATAGGATAGTAACACCAGCATCATCATAACTATCACCATATTTGTCAGCATCATCGTTTAGTTTATCCTGATCTGAACATCCCCATAATCCCACCCCATAACAGCCTTTCTAAATGGATAAGCTAGATAACATATCTGTGATGCAGCTATGTGTACACTTTCTATCACATTTTTATATCCATCTGTGATGTTGTCTTCTGTTTTTCCTCGCTGCTTTTGTACGCATCCCTTCACAATTATATTTTGCATAATTAATTTTTACATGCCTAAAATAACAAAGTGTTTTATTTCCTTCGACGCTATGACAAATTAAAAGTACGTAAAATCTAACACAGGATTATGCAAATGAACAAAAGATCAGACAGAACGGCCATAATCAAAATAACTGACAAGCTATCGGCGATTACTCTAAACACTGACAATATTTCTGCTTCTGAAAGTTGCAGTCATCATTTGTTTCTATACGTTGTTCTATGGAACAATAGACTTAAATGTTTTTATGCAGGCATTCTTACAGAAATCATAAACTATGTTATTTCACCTACAGTCTGAAGCACGAAGCGTAGAAAAAGAACATATTTAATACTTAATTTAAGAATCGATAACATTGCACTCGGGAAATTCCCACACAATCTCCGTCCTGCTGCTCTTCAAGAGTCAGTGAAGTGTTTTAAAAGCTGATTATGACAGTTGCAATGTAATGTAAAGCACGCATGGCTTTTCTTTTACGCCTTGAGTACCGGCCAAACCCTCAACTCATTCATTTCTGAGTCAGTCTTTCCAGATATGGATACTCCGTCTGTCAAGCTGCACTCTCTACCTGATCCAGAAGAGCCTTCACCAAATCACCTTTAAGGTAGGTTTCCACCCAGAGGGGCAGCTGTGGCTAATCTGTCAGCCTCTTCGTTGCCTCGCACAGCCGCATGTCCTTGACGGAAAATCCATGATTTGCTCACAGTTTCCGCCCTATCGAGTGATGCGAACCGTTTGCACTTAATATGCCAGTTTCCACATTCCGAAGCATACTCTGTGAATCCGACACAAACACAATATGTCTGGCTGTGCTGTCCTTCAATCACTGGAAGCCTGCCGCCAATATAAGCATATGCGCTAACAGCAGACAGTACAGAAGAGGATATAGATATACGTGACAAGGAATTAGACATGGGCATGGACCAGTGTAAACATTGTGAAATGACTTTTGTACTCGGGGATTGTAATGCCCAAGTAAGCAACGAAAAGGTGAGTGGTGTGACTGGTGGCTATGGCCTGGGTGATAGGAATGAGAGAGATGACAGATTAATATGATGAGCAGGATACTATGAAATAACGTGTAACATCTTATTCAAACACCATACTCGACGTTTATGTATGTAGAAAAGCCCTGGGGAATAATAGTCGCAATCAAATTCACGATATACTGATTCCAAAGAGATTCAGAAGAACTTTAGTGGGAGTACAAACTATAACAAGATCAGATGTACATAGTAACAATGTTCCAGTTATAGGGAAGATGAGGTTAAGACTTCAAGAAACCCCAAAAGAACATAACGTTAAATCTAGCAATAATTATAACAGACAAAGAAAATAGACAGCTACTATGTTACTGTAAAGAATATATATGATGCCATGGAGATAATACAGACTATACAACCCAACAAACAATTTTGTTTTGTTTGGGTGCCACACATTTTACACCTGATTTTGCATAAATAAGGCCTGCTACATCCAAATATCACACTTAGTTGTCTTTAGCAGCTCTAGTTTTTGAGATACTGGCATTTGTGTATTTAATTAATATCATTACAGTATTTTCTAAATAAGGCTCTGGGAAAAAATGGAAAAATAAACTAATGCTATCTAATCCCTTAAAATATTTGGAATTTCAATGGTTTAGGGTGAGCCCAAGAACCACTTATTATTACTGTGTTGTCAATATCAAGCGAATTAATGGACACAAATTACAAAATATATAAATATCCAGATTTAGAATCTTCTAGACTACCTGTTCCAAACGGAGATGGCATACCAATTCCAACTTTAAGTCAGATTTCGGGTTCACTGCTAGAAGATGAAACAGCAGTGGCATGTTGAATGACAAGTGACAGTGTTCGTAATTTCGAAGATGATTTTACAGCTGCTCAACGCTTCGACCAGCGTGAACTGAATGATCTAATCTGAGATATATATTTCTCCAAGAAATTTTCAGAACTTTTGGAGTCAAGATTGAAAGAAAAATAAATTACTGACTGCTGAAACATAGATTACATTTTAGTCTCAGCAGAGAGCAATATTTTCTTCCATTATTTTGTAAAAAAACAAACAACCTTGTGGTTTGTAAACGAAATTGGTGTAAGTTATACTCCAGATGAGTGGTGACTTTTCATTGACATCTCTAAAAGAAGCTTGACAGGTGTTCTCTTTTTAATTATGAAGGTTAAGGACAGCAGGTTAAAAAGAGGACGGTCGTGGATGGATCAAGCCGAAGACATTCTTCAACAGGTGTGTTCACTTGAGGACTTAGAACCTGGCGAGGAGTGGGTACAAGTGCCAACAGTTTTCTGCACATCCTTTTCAGTTTGCATCCAACTAGACAGAAAATGCAGTCTAGAAAACCCGGCAGCTGTGGAGGCGGAAGTACAAGCGTTGATTTTCGAGAATTCGCTAGACGGTGATGCTGTCATTTACACAGTTGGGTCGGTCGTCCGATATGTGAGAGGCTCATCAGGCCGGAGGGACAATTGTGAAGGAGGACTCTGGTGCTTCTGCTGAGACCACAAGTAGCCTGACCATGGAAGTCATGGCAGTAAGTAAAGCAATAACATGGCTCGAGACACAGACATTCACTAGGGCATGCTTCCTTAGCGACTCAATGAACATGCTCAAGAGGGTAGAGATGGTGGAGATCCGAAAAGAATGGTTGCTGTCTCTGGAGCGGTCTCGGCTCGCAAAGATTAGTTTGATCTTCGTGCCAGGGCATGCGGGAGTAAAAGGGAATGAGCCGGCTGACAAGCTCGCAGGTAACGCTACTGTGAAGGGCGGACGCGCCATGGACCAGGCGGACATTCTGAATGCTCTACGAGAAGTAAGACTTTTGCGAGAACCAAGTGATGACTGTGAATCTACTACCATGGCCAGAATGCGAGAACAGCAAATTAAAAGAGGGGTGGCCAAACAAGAACACTACTCGGGAAGCCAAAGAAGACTGATAAACCATCACAGAACTGGTGTCGTTTGCCGCTACACGCTGCGGGATTTGCTGAGGAGTGGATCCGAGCACTTATGGACTGAGTGGTTCGATGTGCAGTGAGGATGATCTGTCGACTAACTAACTAAATAACTAACTTACACAGAGGTAACAAAAATAGCTCAATTCAAAGTGCCCATTCTATTACAATGGAGGAGTATGCAACAATAAGCACAGTTCTGAACAAATTGAAGCATCTAGAACATAACTGGATGGTCTGTGTACATCTTAAAACGATGAACTATTGCGCTTCGACAGCAAAGGGGATTCACCAACTATCCATGATTTATATGTTTGTGGGATAGCAGGGCAAAAGATACGCACTGGACAAAGAAACGGTGGCCGTTGATGGATGAATTTAAAATTGGAGAAGAACATATTGCCAACAATCCTCTCATTGATCCAAAAAGAGTTCTACTGCCACCATTACATATGAAGCTTGGCTTGATGAAGCAATTTGATACGGCATTAAACAAAGATGGTAACTGTTTTAATTATTTATGCAGAAAGTTTTCGGAATCGATCATAAACAAACTTAAAGCTGGAATTTATTATGATGGACCACAAATTAGATAGTTAATAAACGAGGCAGATTTCATTGATTCGATCAACATAATAGAGTCCACAGCCTGGCCATCATTTGTTTTAGTTGTGAAAAATCTTTCTGGGTAACTTTAAAGCAGACAATTGTTCTGAATTAGTAGAAAATATGCTGTGGAGTTTTTGTATGCTTGGATGCAACATGAGCGTAACATTGCGCTACCTCCATAACAATTTACATTTCTTTCCCGAAAATCTTGGCGACTTTATTGAGGAGCAAGGTGAAGAATTTCACAAAGATATAAAAACAATGGAAGAGAGATACCAGGGATTTTGGGATCCCCAAATTATGGCAGATTACTGTTGGGCCCTTAACCATGACTGTCCCGGCATATCACATTCCAGGAAGTACTCGAATATAAGCTTTTCTTCTGTTCTGAGTCAACTACAGATCAACAAATGCTAATGATAAAGTGTTAATACATTTTTGGTGTTTTATATGAAGGCAATAAATGCATTGTTAAAGTCAAAGTTAGTTGCATATCCCTTTACAGGACGTTGCAGTCAATACCTGCATGTTTGCTGCTGTGATCTCTTGGCAATGTTAGGTAGTTTGCCATTGATTTCTGAACGACCGGCACCCATACCATTTCGTAAAAATCCAAAGCAGGGTGGTCTGCTGCCAAATCGATCGCAGCTGTGTATCGAAAGCGGATATGCGAGATTATGAACTGCGTCGGTATCTCATTCGCCACAGACCAACTATACAGTAATTACGTATACTATGAATGCAGATTACAGTCAAAATGCCACTGATAACACCTAACTCTAGGCATGTAAATAACAGTTGCCATACTAAGAAGGTCATTCGTAGTTATCTCACCAACTAGAGCTGATAGAAAAAAAAATACGATTACATATCTGGAATCAGCAACAAAAAATTACCCACAAACAGCTATACAATGTAAGGCACCTAAATGTGTGTAGACCAGTGCTAGTAATTAACAGTTGGACATGTTGCGGTATCAATCCAACATAAATCAAAACAAATCATTCCACCTAAACATAGAACTGCAATAAAATGGATGACAGATGAAAATATGCAGATGAAGGATGAAAAACAAAAGAAACAGCAAGATAAAGAAGAATATAATACGAGGGGGCTTCAAATGAAATGAGATAGAAATTGTCTGATACAATAACCATGCCATTGTCTTATAACCTGTCAATAATGTTGTCAAGGATGTCAAGAGCGTTCGTTTCAGACGAACACGGTGACGTCATAACGACAGTTTAAAGATGGCTGCCCCACTTTTGACATGCACCAAAGAAGGGCAGCATTCTATTATTCACTTTTAATCAGTGAAGGAGGTGAAACCTATAGAAATTCAGCAGCAAATAAAGATCCAGTAGGGTGATGCATGCCTGTCAGTTCAGTAAGTGTATGAATGGAGTAGAAAGTTTCAAAATGGCGTGTTTTCTGTGACAGACGGTTCACAATCGGGTCAGACACACTGTGTAATGATCCCAGAGTCGTTTTTTCCCCCTGATATCCTAGCACTTTATCGATGCTGGAGGACTTGCATTGAACTACATCGAAAAATGAAACATTTGTTCTTTACTTTTCCAAAATATATAAAGAAATAATAAACATATACAACTTGGCTAAAGAAGTATGGCTGTCAACAGTGCATGGAGATTGGGACAAACAATGGAAAATACTCACATTCCATGTTCAAAGTTAGTTGCATGTCCTTTATAATAACGTCGCAGTCAACCCTATAATTTGTTAGCTGTTACTTTCAGTAGTTGGCCATTGCTTTCTGAAAAGACCTGAACTCATGCCATTTTATAAAAATGAAAAAACAAGGCGGTCTGCTGCAAACTCGACCTCAGTTGTGTTTCGAACGTGTCAGTAACACCTTTACCACAGAGCCGTCCTGTACATGATATGCAATATTCCAAGTATTGTCGACTAAATACAATAACAGTTAAGAAAACAGAAGACACCACTGGATGTTTACAATCTAGGAATGGTGGGCAATATTGATGTGATAAGATGATATAGCCAATAGAAGGACTGACTATGTGGAAGAGCTGTATGATAATAGGAGATGTACATATTCAAAACAATGTCTAGGGTTCACCAATACTAGCAGCGAAAGTTAAAGATGCAATACTTTGCACAAAGAAAGAAAAGGCACCCGGTCCAGACAACATTACATTGGAGGAAATTGTGGCTCTAGGTGATTTTGGAATCGATATATTGACAAAATCCCTAAATGATAGCTACACTAGTGGGTACATTCCTAGTTATCTACTGAAAGCCATCGTTCCAGCCCTGCCAAAGAAACCTGGCGCCCTAGAATGCAATGAGCATCGCACAATAAGTCTTACGAGCCACATGGCAAAGCTGTTCATTCATTCAGTAGCATGTCCTTTGCAGAACCTCGCTGCCATAACAACCTTCCGGAAAACCTCTCGATCATAAGCAAAATGTCCCGCGTCTGATACACCCATCTGGAGATCATCCGCCACATCCTGCACCCATCTTCTCTTTGGCCTTCTACTTCCTCTCTTCCCAGGCATATATCCTTCCAATATTGTTCTCTCCAAACTTTCGTGACGTTTCAAGTGACCAAAATACTTCAATTTTCTTTGTTTTATCGTCTTTAATAGCCAACCTTCTTCAATATTCACTTCTTTAAGTATGGATGCATTTGTTCTTTTCTTTACCCAAGATATTCTTAGAACTCGTCTATAATATTTATGTTCAGAGGCATTTATGCACTGTTCAGCTTGTTTAGTAAGTATCCATGTCTCACAGGCGTATGTTGTAATGGGAAAGATGCATGCTCTTAAAAATCTAATTATTTTAGTTCTGTCTTTCCCACTCCATAATTTATGCAGCTGTTTTAGTCTTTGAAGAGCAATTGATAGTCGCCGTTTAATTTCTGTCATTGTGTCACCATTGTTGGTAATCAGTGACCCAAGATATTCACAATTTTCCACCACCTCCAATTTTTCTTCATTAACGTATATTTCTTTGATTATTTGGTTGTTCAGGGATTTGAAATTTAAATATTGAGCACAACCCACTACTGGCAACGCTGATCGTATTCCGGTATAAACCTAAGGCCTATCCACGTCAATGTGGAAGCACTAGACTCGAGTTTCGCTCTCATTTGAGCTCGTCAACCCTATTGGCAGTATATTTCTTTCTCCATAGTAGTTTTGTCTGTATGTATTATCTTTGTTTATGCTATGTTAAGATATAAGTTGGGATTTTCACTATTCAGTTGGGTTGAGACTATTAGGTTTTCTATGCCATTCTGTGTTGTGGATAGTAATACTGTATCATCAGCATATCGAATCTCCGGTATGTCATGACCGCCGATATTTAGGGCTTCATGTAGCTCCCTGTTTATATCATCTCTTACATTTCTCATTGTATTTTCAGCGTACAGGTTAAACAAATAGGGTGACAGCACGCAGCCCTGACGGACTCCTTGTTTGATGTCAAACCAATCTGATGTCTCGCCATCTATTCTAACTGCTGCTTGTTGGTCTAGGTAGAGCATTTTTATGAGTTGTACTACATGTGATGGAGAGCCCATATTCCTCATGATTTCCCAGTTTCTGATGTTGTACATAGTCAAATGCCTTTGAATAATCCGCAAAACATGAGAATAGGTTTACATTAAATTCTCTGCACTTCTCTATTATTAATCACATGTTGAATATGTGATCTCTTGTTCCTCTTCCTTGTCTAAATCCAGCTTGGACCACGTTAATCTCTTCTTCCATTTTCTTACGAAGTCTTCCCATTATGACTTTTAATAGAATTTTACTTGCATGACTAATCAGGGCAAAGCTGTTGCTGAGAATAATTATGGAAAGAATATGAAAGAAAATTAAACTAGACATTAATGGTGAACAGTGGATTTGTAAAGGGAAAGTGCACGCACAACGCTGTATATATTCTCAGGACACTATTAGAAAGAGCTATAGAAGTAAAAACAGATCTGTACTTATGCTTCATAGACTATACGAAAGCACTTGGCAATGTAAAACATGAGGAAATAATAAAGTTACTAAAGCAACTGAACATTGACGGTAAAGATCCGCGAATAATATAGAACATATATTGGCAGCAAACAATAGCCATACGAATCAATAACGTGGGAGGAGCATTTCAGTGTTCAAAATAGGGAGTCAGACAAGATTGTGTAATGCCTACTGATTTGTTCTCACTGTACAATGAGCATACAATAAGATCCACAGAAAATATGTCAGGGATCCTGGTTGGTGGACATAAAATAAATAACTAACTTTATGCTGGTAACACCGTCTTGATAGCAACAAGTTAGAGGGAACTACGGGAAATTGAAAAAAGGGCTTTAGCTTGAATAATAGAAAGACAGAAGTCATGGCAATATCAAAGAAACATATGGTGTCTAAATGTATAAAGTAAATGACGTTAGTTTGGGACAAGTGCAGAAATTCAGATATCAATGCACATGGATAAAATCGGATGCAAGATGCACCACAGAGATAATGAACAGAACAGGACAAGAAAAAACTGCATTGTATCAAATGAAGAACATTTTGTGCAATAAGTTCTTGTCCTTGAAAGTTAGAAACAAATATTCTTGAATGTTATATGCGAACGAGATCTACGAATCCTGGACAATTAATACACCGGCGAAAATATCACTGGAAGCCTTGGAGATGTGAGTTTATAGAAGAATCTGCTTCTTCTTCTTCAGCATTCCGAGCCATTGAGGTTCTTTGCTGCAAATACAATCTGTCTCCATTCGTCTCTCTGGTGGACCTTCTCTTGCCAGTCGTTGATTCCAAGTGCTTGTAGGTCTGTATGTATATTATCTCTCCACCGCCTTCTTGGTCTACCTCGGGGTCTACGGTCATTTATTTCCTGAGTGTAAGCGAGTTTTGTTTGCCTATTATCTTCCATTCTTTCTATATGCCCCAGCCATTGTAGTCTATTAGCCTTCATGATACCAGTGATTAGCGGGGACTTAAACAAATCATAAATGTCTTTGTTACTTCTTCTTTTCCACTCTCCACTTTGTGTATCCCTAATGGGTCCAAAGATGCGTCTTAAAATTTTGTTCTCAAAGGTTTGTAACAAGGCTTCGTCTCCTTTCGTTGTACTCCAGGTTTCAGAGCCATACAGCACAACTGGTCTGATCAGTGTTTTGTATATTGTGATTTTGGTGTTACGAGATAGCGCCTTTGATTTTAGTAGATGTTGTAGTGCATAGTATATCTTATTTCCAGAGTTGATTCTAGTTTGTATTTCTTCCCTTATGATGTTGGAGCAGTTGAAGATTGTACCCAGGTATTTGTATGTTTCCGTTCTTTTAATGGTCATATTATCTATTTGTATGTGGCCAGAGTTTTTAGCCATTCCATCTCTTGAAATTACCATATATTCTGTCTTATCTTGGTTGATAACCAGCCCCATCTGTTGGGCTTTTTCCTTTAAGTGAGTCAATATTTCTAATGTCTTTTGTTCACTTTGCCCTATAATATCTATATCATCTGCATAACCAAGCAGCTTGGATGTTCCTCCAATATCACATTCCTCCTTTACCTCCCTTACAACTTTCTCTAGAGCCAGATTGAAGAGTAGCGGCGATAGTGCATCACCCTGTTTCAAGCCAGATGTTATTTGGAAGGGGTCTGATTTCCTGCCTTTATATGTTACTATATTATAAGTATCTTCCATGCATAGTTTGGTCATGTTAATTAACTTCCTTGGTATTCCAAATTCCTGCATAACATTCCATAGACTATTCCTATGGACACTATCATAAGCCTTTTTAAAATCCACAAAAATGTTATGGAGATCTCTTTTATATTCCCAATGTTTCTCGGCTATTTGTCGTAAGATAAATATCTGATCTATTGTTGATCTGTTTTGTCTAAAACCCGCCTGGTAGTCACCTAATATGTCTTCTGAATATGGTTTTAGTCTATTTAGTAATACTGCGGATAGTATCTTATAGCTTGTGGACAGTAGTGATATTCCTCTATAATTTCCACATTGGAACTTGTCTCCTTTCTTAAAGATAGGTATCAATAATGACTCTTTCCAGTCATGGGGTAATTCTTCTGTCCTCCAGATTTTTATTATTAGTTCGTATAGCTTTAGATGTAATGCATGGCCACCTGCCTTTATAAATTCAGCAGCAATTCCATCAGTCCCAGTTGCCTTATTGTTTTTAAGTCGTGTGATTACATATAGGATTTCTTCAAATGTAGGTTCTTCAATTTGTGGTTCACATGTTAGAACCTCTTCCTGTGGGAAAATGTTACTTGGAGCTTCACAATTTAGTAATTCAATAAAATATTCTTTCCATGTGTTGCACATTTCCTCATTGGTATTTATCATATTCCCATTTTTGTCTTTTAAACCATATGTGTTTTGTTGGTGCCCTCGTTTCATTGACTTCAGTACTTTAAAAAATTTTCTGGATTCATTTTTCTGGTGATTAGTTTCCATATCTTTGATTATATTACTCATATATTCTCGCTTCTGCTGTCTGACTATTTTTGTAGCCTCTTTACATTCATTTCTATAATGCTCTTCCTTTTGGATGTTATTGATGTCATTTAACCATACATGTCTGGCATTCTTCTTCCTAGTGACTGCTTCTTCACATTTTTGATTGAACCATCTGTTCTTTCTATGCGTGGTTGACACACCGAGACATTCTTCTGCGGTAGATTGAATTGTATTCTTGATGTTCAACCAAGTTTGGTCAACGCTTTCCTCCAAAGGGTTTTGCAAAGTTTCAAGTTTACATTTTATTTCATCTGTAAATTTCTCTTTGACTGTAATGTCTTGTAGTTTTTCTCTGTTATATGTTGGGTGTAATCTTTGTAATTTAGTATAGAAAGCTCTCTTAAGTTTTATTTTAAATTTTGCTCCAACGAGGAAATGGTCACTGTGGCACTCAGCTCCTCTATAACTTCTGACTTGCTGTATGTTTGATGCATTTCTGTTGTTAATTAAAATGTGATCTATTTGATTATAGGTTCTCTTGTCACATGATTTCCAAGTTTGTTTGTGTATATCCTTTCTTTGTAGTTTAGAAGAATGCTGAATATTAATTGGACAACCAAAATGAGGATTCTGGACATTTTAAGGGAGGCTAAGTCGCAAAGACAGCTTATCACAAACATCAGAATAAGAAAGAGACAAACAGCTTTCTTTGGTCATGTGATGAGGAGAGAGACATTGGAGAACATCGTGACAACAGGAAAGATCGAAGGGAAGGGAGGCAGAGGCAGACCAAAAGAAATAATGCTGGATGGACAGACGGTGACATGAAGGTATATCATCAGTAGAGTTGATCCAGAACACCAAACACCGAGGTCTGTGGAGAGACATGAACGCCTTCGCCAGTTAGCAGGTCACTTGGTGATGATGATGATGATGATGATGATGATGATGATGATAATGATGATGATGATGATGATGATGATGATGAAGATGATGATGTGGTAGTGGGAGAACTGAAAAGTCCAGGGATGGGGAAAAGGAGAGGTGGATATAGAAAACATTTAGAAACAGAAAAAAAAATAGAACGAAGCATCGCAGATAGACAGATTAGTATGTAGCTAGACAGATGAATTGACTATATAGTAGATTAATGGACAGGTACAGACCGACCAGGAATGTTGCCATATGGTAGTGGCTAGATGCTTGCCTTTTTTTTTTTTTTTTTGCATTTGGCAAGTTTACGTTCAGTAGTTTACCATTACTTTCTCAACAACCGGCTCCCATACCAACACGTTAAAACACAGCGCGACGCGGTCTGCTGCCCAATCGGTCGCAGCTATGTTTCAAACGCAGGTGAGCGGGCTCACGAATCGCGTCCGCAAGTCCTTAGCCATGGAGACCGGCAGATGCTCGTCTACCGGTCAGATTATCATTGGTTCGAACTTTCATCGGGCCGGATGGAATTTTATACATTTTACCTGGGCTCCCAGATCGACCCATCCCAAAATGAGTACCAGGAAATGTCTTTGGAAGTAAATTCGACCAACGTGATACCGACACATCGCTCAGGGAGTGCCGATTGGTCTATGCTATACAAATATGGATCTAGCACCATACGTTCAATGTATTTCAAGGTGTGTACAAGGCTCCTTTACTTCTAAATTTTACACATTGACTAACAGACAGACAGAAAAACGGATAGCCCAGTACACAAATCGTGAGGCTGCATGATCGATGCATATTAAACAGACGTTCACAATCCATTCTACATATAGAAATATTGGCAGATTGATAGAACAGCTTTCTTTCCAACTACAGCCCAACTTGATTGCTTTAAATTGTCATTGAAAGATTACCATCGCAGGCAACTTTCTGCTGAAATGAAGGCAAGCAGAATGAAGGGCCGAAGACACGGTGAGATGCCGAAGAGAGGAAAGGGCAAGAGTGTTAGGAGCCAGGAAGATCAATGAAAACTTGGCTAACACGTTTTGGCATTTATTTCATGACAGGCTTCTGTTGGAGTATTAAAAGAGTGGTAATCATGTTTATGCTCGTGCCGGCTTGTTGTCGGTTATTTCCTTATCTCTAGCCGCACCTGTGCGTGCACTGGTTAGGGCAGTATGGACGCATACAATTGCATGGAGTAGATGACTTCATTAATAAACATAGGAGTAGAATGTAATTAGAAATAATCAGTCTGCGATTAATACGTTTATAGCAGCGCATAGTCATGAAGATATCAATTGGTTTCGAACATTACAACGCTTTCGTATTTCTTTGAAATAAATATGCCAGCCGCACTGGTAGAGCTGTTAGTACCCTTGCCTGCCAAGCAGGGGTCCGGGTGACATGAATTAATTTTACCGTCCATCAACTGACTCCATGCTTCCCTATCGTTGATTTGATTTGGTTTATCTCATGCAGCTCTGTCCGTGCACTTGCCATATTGTACATTTCCGTTTCTACTTCACTTCTCCATGACATTTAGGTATTTCTCTATTTATTTTGCTCCGTACGTTCCAGACTAAGGTTTTTCTAGTGATACTATTCTCGGGTTTTCTCAATGTAATGTCTACCATACTAATAGCCTCAACCCAATTGAATAGTGAAAATCACAACTTATATCTTAACATAGCAAAAACAAAGATAATGCATACAGATAAAACTACAATGGAGAAAGAAATATATGTTAATGAGGAAAAATTGGAGGTGGTGGAAAATTTTGAATATCTTGGGTCATTGATTACCAACAACGGTGACACAATGAAAGAAATTAAACGAAGACTATCAATTGCTCTTCAAAGACTAAAACAACTGAATGAATTATAGACTGGGACATACAGAACTACAAAAATTAGATTTTGTATTTCTTTGAAAAAATATGCCAGCCTGCACTGTAGAGCTGTTAGTACCCTTGCCTGCCAAGGCAGTGGGTTCCGGTGACATGTATATTAATTTTTCACCTAGTAGTACGGTTATGAGAAAATCACAGACTCATACAACTGGTACTAGATTGTTATTTTAAGAAATTTCCTGAAATTTATTTGGAAGGTGGGCCTGCGAGTACGAAAACTAACTATTCTACACTAATATTCTTCTTTGTTTTTGAGTTGTTTTTTGTTGTTGTTTTTTTTTTTTTTCGCCTTTGAATATAAATGTTATAGACGAGTTCTAAGAATATCTTGGCTAAAGAAAAGAACAAATGCATCCATACTTCAAGAGCTAAATATTGAAGAGGGCTGGCTATTTAAGACTATAAAACAAAGAAAGTTTATATATTTTGGTCACTTGAAACGTCACGAAAGTTTGGAGAGAACTTTTTTTTTTTCATCTCTCGGCTCATTGGTATATGTCCAGTTCTCTCCTTGAGCTCCATGTTGGTAATTTTGTTATAACTTGTTATTCCTTCCAGTGTTCACAGACACCAATTAGCTAATGTGTGTAGATTTTTTGTAATAATCTTCGTTGTTCTCATTGTTTGTGTGATCCATACGATAGTTTTGATGTAATGTAAGAATTGAATATTCTAAGTTTTGTGCTATGTTAAATCTCTTGTGGCCTCAACGAATGTCCTTAGGAGGCCTGGTGTTCCTTGCCAGTGAGAAGTCCTGATCGTTCGGGTCCCATCGATTGACGGACGTCGGTCGTGGCGATTGGGCAATCTTGAGCATAGCCTACGATGGGTAGCGTTGTGATGTTCTGTTGTGATAATTTGGTGTGTCCAGTGTGTGCCGCATGGTTACACACCCGCTTCACACGCATGATACGGGACTGTTTCCGGATCCGGTCAGGGATATGCACTACTGACGAGCTCAAATGAGGGCGAAACTCGAGTATAATGCTTCCATATTGACGTGGATAGGCCTTAGGTTCATACCAGAATGCGATCGGCGTTGCCAGTAGTGGGTTGTGCTCAATATTTGAATGTCCTAGTGTTATAAAAGCTCGTCTAGTCTTCAGTATTCTTATTCTGATATATTTATCTGTTCCACTGTCTTTGTCCACACACCTAAGTAGATGCATGATGCTGTCTCTTGAAATAAGGTTTCTCCAAGTGAGATTTGCATGATTTATGTATCTGTAAATTAATATTGCGTGCTCTAATAGGGTGTATTTTAAATGACTGTGCAGTGTTTAAAAATATTGACGGTCCAAGTTTTTTATTCACCCTCTGTAAATTTCAAGCAACATAATAGGTAAATACAAAACTTGGACGGGCAATATTTACAAACACTGCACAGTCATTAAAAATACAACCCGTAATGTGAACGATAGTCATGGGTTCGATTTTATACTATGGCGGATTTTGAAAATTGCCTTAAGCTTCCAGTTCAAATCAAGAAATATCTCTCGAAGTAACAGCGGCCGGTGTAACATTTACCACATCACCCCTGGATGGTCGATGTGTCTATAGAATTATAATTCTAAAAGTATACAATGTTCTGGTATTTATTTTTATAAATGTAATATTTTATGGTACTTATTTTATGAGTATAATATTTTATGGAACTTATTTGATAAGACGTGGTCGACCTCAGAATCAGGTTTACCTGTATTTTTACTTCACATCATCGACAATGTGAATCCGCGGCAACAAGACAGACAATCACATTCATGAGTCGCAACGTTACTAGTAACTGTATGGTTGGATTGCTTTATGTGGATGCCGTGAATTGAGACATTATGACGCTGTAAAAAAACGTTAAATATTCTTCTGTGTGTTGTTATAAAAAGAAACATTAGTTGCATATCCTTTACATAACGTCGCAGTCAACCCCAGCATTTTATTTTTGGCTGTTTGTTCTTCTTGGCAAGTTTACGCTCAGTAGTAGTTTTCCATTCCTTTCTGATACTATTGTATGAAAACCGGCTTAAGGCGGTCTGCTTTAAATTCACCCGCAGCTGTTTCGAAGGCGGTATTCGGGATTGGGAATTGTTTGTTATAACATTAGATTTAAGTGATGGCATAGTATTAAAGGAAGAGACTATGTGACACCCCGTCCCTCCACGAGACTGGGCGACACCCTCGTCTCCCAACCAGGGCGACATGCAGCAGGGAGGAAGTTGATGAGTTGAGCTTATGAACAGCTATCTTCTGTTCTGTTATGTTCTCAAGAATACGCCTTAGATCACATGCCATAATAGGGATTAGAACTGAGTCCGAATCCAATATCCTGCTTATCGGCATGACACATGATGATAACTGTCCCATGTAAAATGTAGGGTAGAAAAAGTTACCGTTTCTATTCTGAACTCTGTATCTTCTTCAGTGTCCATATGTCACAACAAAATCATTGATATCTTGTTCTGTAGCTCTCAGAATCAAACAGGACTCTTGTGTTTCTCGGTGTTATTGTCTTTACTTCTAAAGAGTTTCTTGTTGTCGGTCCGTGTTCTTCCTTGAGAGGTTGTGCCATCTATCCACCCACCCCTTTCCATTCAAACCAGCTTATGTCTAGCTGTATTGATTGTGCATCTGCTATTTGTTAAGAGTCCTCTATTTGTTATCACAGACGGCCATCTGATCAGACAACTGCGGGCGAGCTTTTTTTTTGGACAAATGTCTGCAATTGTACAATGATATTCTTTTAGATAAGACAAGATGTTTTTTACTTGACTAAAATAGTCCTCGAATATTCTTTGTGTGTGTGTGTGTGTGTGTGTGTGTGTGTGTGTGTATGCGCGCGCGCGCACCAACAGCCCTCACAGGTATACTATGCATTGTGGTATACAAAAACGTCTCTACTAACATCTGTCTATTGAGGCCCTTAAAATTACAAATCCCTAATAATTACTGTTTAAGTATCTTGCTTAGTGTAGGAGTAGAAAATAAAACAGCGAGAGACTGACCGTGGCACAGCTTAACTTATTTGGCTTTATTTTGGTTCACGCACCTGGCCAAGACCGGCTAGTTTGAAAACAAAGGCACTAAAGCGGCCATTTCTAGTCAAGAGAGCACACAAGAAAGTCGACCTTTCCCTTCGGGGAGAAGGCATTTTTGCCTTAAAAATATATCATTCTCTGCAAGCCATTGAAGAGAAGCAGGTGGTGGTTGAATTTGGTGGGACTGCGTTGTCTCCATATCTACTGGAAACTGGGTCATCAGCCAGTAAAGGATAAACGACAACCTGTCCTAAAACAGTCTGGGCCTACATAACCATGTTTACTGCTGCAATCATAAGCTGCAAACACCAGCACAAGGCCAATTAGAAGAAAACTGACACACGGTGCGGATGAAGTCCTACTTCAGTAGGAATATCCAGGATGGACTTCAGTATCTAATAATCTACAAAGATGAAGATCAACAGAGTAACTGACAACAGTGTATCGTCTGCTTTACTTCTGGGAAGTACCACCTATGGCCTCATAATTCAACCAAATCAGTGAAACTATGGGACAATCCTACAAGTTACTAAAACTAGCAACAGTGAAAACTCTTCAACTGTTGGTTGGATTACCAAGTTGATATCCAACAATGGATAAACCTTCGAAAGAAAGTCACAGAGCAGCAAGTCAACATAAGGCTAGAGGCACCCAACACCAAGTTCTAGAATACTAACACCAACTCAAACAAATGGGAAGAGACACTGAAACAACAATAAGGCAATACAACCAATGTACCAACTTCAGAACCTCTGAACCATAACTACACCAGATTACCTGAAGGTTCCAAAACCTGGAACACCATCAAAAAGACCATATGAAAGCAGCTAAATGCCTTTACGCCTGCAATTAAAGAAAGCATCTGATTGCTTGCAACCCTGGGTATACTGTGTTGGAGTTAATATTCTTCAGTCCCATGCCTGCAGCAGAATCCTGGAAATAATTCCAGATGAACCAAATGAATAACAAGCAGAATTGTATGTCTACGCTGAACGTAAATACTGAATCAGAACTCTGTGCTGGTCCCATGTCAGCCTAAATGCCAACAACTGTGGAATAGGGCATAGACTGGTGACTAGGTGGGTGAAACCTCTGTGTAAGCCAATTTGGTATTCGGATATTATAAGCCGAGAAGCTGAATGGACGTCAACTTTTCATCAGACCTGATGATAAAAGGAATTACCTTCTGCAAAGCTTAAGTGGAAATCCTGAAGTATGA
The DNA here is from genome assembly GCA_014155875.1 of Cepaea nemoralis. NCBI lineage: Eukaryota > Metazoa > Mollusca > Gastropoda > Stylommatophora > Helicidae > Cepaea > Cepaea nemoralis. The sequence goes on along the minus strand of JACEFZ010028289.1, from coordinate 443,719 downwards.
CCAACCTGAGGCACCAAATTTTCACAAGGGCACCGAGCCATTTGCACCAGAAGATTCGTGAATTCAGCCCCAATGGAGGGGATATGTGGTGAATTTATTTCCTAATAGGGATTATAATTATTCCGCAACAAACTTCAGTGGACATTAGAACATGACTGTGAGTATTTTATTTCTGTCCCTGATAATTATGGACATTAACTGCTTCGCCCTGGAGAAGAATACCCACCCGCATTGCCTAAAGGAATACTATAATTAATTAGTTTAATTATTAGTATAAACTGCTTTATATATGTGTTTTTTTTTCTATGCCATGTATAAGGTAAATAGTGTTTTATTTGGTAATGAGATATAACAAAATGGTGGTTATGATAAATAGAGTATTTTGACACCAACTCATTATTTTTAAACATGAGACTTGTAAGGGTGTCAAAAACAACTGTTTTATATGTTAGGTTTCTGCACTTAGACCAATGTTGTGCTTTTATCTAGGTAAAATAAGTCAAGTTAGCAGAACCAATTTGTGGTTGTTGTGTTGTTTGTAATAACATTGTTGTTTTCTTGGGGCAAAAAGGGTGTAAATGTATTGAGATAATGCAAATCATTCCCATGCCTGTCATGAATTCAAACAGATGATTACACTTGCATGTATGTAAACTGCAGATCTTGATTTAATACTTGAACTGTTTGTCCAAAATTTGTGATGTGTACATCAAGTAAACGTGGTGTTCACCAGTGGTTGTTTATATGTTGTGAACAATCAATGTCTTCTAGCACTAGATAAACTTTAGAGGGTGATAAGTGGGGATGGAGAAGTACTCAGAAATACAGCTATGAACAGGAGTGAAGCCTTTTCCTTCTTAGGTTTCTGGTAGAATTCCATGATCACCTCAAGTGGCTAAAATAATAGAGAATCAAAACAAATCCCCTAGACAGCTTAACATAATATTCTCATAAATTAAAATCCACACCCCACATGCATAATGCCGCTGCCAGAATGCCAACATAAAAGTCCGCCACAAAAAATACAGTTCGTCGTTTTGGTATATATTCAGTAATGAACGAACAGAATAGAAAGATCTTTGGTGGAACAGAAGGATGTTGCCTATACCGTGGACTTCCAGAGCAGGTAACAACGAGTGTCTGGACAAGGCTTATTAAAGTAGAATAGTATATACATATGAAAGGAGGAGACAAACAATGTTCCTTGGTCGTGAAATGGGAGTATAGGAAAATGTGATAAGATCGTCACCACGATAATTAAAGTAGATTATTATATACATATGAAAGAAGAAGACAACCAATGTTCCGTGGTCGTGAAATGGGAGTAAAGGAAAATGTGATGAGATCGTCACCACGCTAATTAAAGTAGATTATTATATACATATGAAAGGAGGAGACAACCCAATGTTATGTGGTCGTGAAATAGGAGTAGAGGAAAATGTGATAAGATCGTCACCACGATAATTAAAGTAGATTATTATATACATATGAAAGAAGAAGACAACCAATGTTCCGTGGTCGTGAAATGGAGTAGAGGAAAACCAGACACAGTTGAAAAGATCAGTGGTAGACGAGGCAGGGCCAGAGCGAGAAAATGATGCTCTGTGAACTGCAATGGTGGCCTTGAGGAATATCAATAGAATTAATCCCAAACATCAGGACTGGGGTCTGTGGAGATGCATGACTGCATAGGCTTACTGGAAGGACACATGAATAAGACGATAAATATACAAATATACATAAAAATACATCCTGGTTCTGTAAAAGTCTAAACCGGAGCCGCGGTAGGGCAGTATCTGGCACTATTGTATGACGGCAAAGTTACAATTTGTTTGAATCTTCAACACCACGCATTTTAAAAATTGACGTGTACACCCAGGTCGACATAGCCTGCGATGGGTAGCAGAGGGTGTCCTGGCAAGTACAGACATCCGAATACTTTCACAAATCCAGTGCTCATTTGTGCATACACATTTGGGGCTAGCACCATACGATCACTTGCTCCGTGGCGAAGGTGTTACGAACGCAGTTTGTGATCCCGCATACCCGCGTTCGAAACAGAGCTACGCGAATTTGGCAGCAGTCCGACTTGCATTGGTTTTTTATGAAATGGGATGGGTGCCGGTCGTTCAGAAAGCAATGGCAAACTACTGAAAGTAAACTTGCCAAGACATCACAACAGCAAAATATACTGGTGTTGACTGCAACGTCATGTAAAGGATATTAACTAACTTAACTAACAACATGACCAATACATCTTAAGGAGTGTGAAAGAGTCATTTACATCATGTTTACTTGTCACATAAGCAATACGCCCACAGGCGTGGAAAATGTCTTTTACTTATCATAAATGCAATACGTCCTCCTGCCAGGAACATTGTCGTTTACTGCACTTTTTTCACACTATCTATATGCTACTTTCTGTGTTCATATAACCATACATTTTAAATATTATTATTTGTTACAGTATCACACTCAGAAGACAATATTTCCAAGCATGTTCAAAAATATCTTTGTAAATAAACGCGGGGAACGGATATTTTGTATATACTAACATTCTATATTGCAGATTTCGTCTAATGGAACTTTTTACGGTGCGTGATGTTTTCCCTTTTACACCTGTACATTCACAACACGAGTAGCCAAGTAATGTTAAAACCATTGATAGCAAATGTTTGTCCAGGAACTGTAACTGGAAAAATGACATTTGTATGCCTGTGTATGCTGTAGCAAATGATTTATGAGCCAATCCGAGCGGCAGTATTGACTGGGCCGATTGTGACTGTCCCTAGAGTAGGCTATTTGTTAATGCAATCTGTAGTGTGCGCAGACAGACTAATACATTCTGGTTCGTCCATGGGCTCAACAAATTCACAACACATGCTTGGGTTAAATTGCATTCTTTTATTTGTCTACTTTTCTCTGTTCATGTTTTTGTATTTGTTTATTTCAGCCGTATTATTTATTGTTTGTTCCCTTATTTTAACTCTTGTACTACTCGTTTTCCCTACCTTTATTCACGTGCATATCTCGTTTTCAACTCTGTTTCATTTTCATCCTATGAATAATGTTTCCACATAACTTATTGCATTTTCTCAAATTTTTGTTTTTCTACTTTTTATATACTCCGGTCTTGAAAAGGATTTGAACACATGGCCAACGGGTAGGCTGACAATTGTGCTACCACGGACAAATGTAAAAAGTATAGCTATAACAAAACGAAACAAACGAAAGTGTATTACAAGTTAACATTCTAAAACTGATCCAGGTCATAAACAACCCCCCAAAACTAAATCCCGTATGCTGACCTGACGTATTTGACGAATTAATTACAATATTAGAAATCATCTACAGTTCTGGTTCAACGAAAGAAACTACACCAGTCATAATCAAGCGTACTTAAAAGAAAAAAGTCACACGCATCTTTTGAGTCTGCCAGACAACCAGACGGTTTTGATGATGTTTTCGATCAGTCTCCAGCTGTCTTCAATTTGCGAGTCCGTAGACATGACTAGGGGATATTTGCCCTGCCTGGTACCACAGCTCAGACGGAAGTCGAAGGTGAAAAGTGTTGAGCACGGTTGAAATGTAGCGGTCTGACTAGTATTTGAGAATCGCTGTAGCCTGCCTGGCCGTCTGTGTTCCAATCCCATTCGAGGTGGAGACTGGGATTTTTCCGACCTGGACTTTTATGTACACGGCTTGCTATTATCCATATATTCCAGTGACTGCTGATTGGTCTACAAATATTGTATTTTTCCACGCTCGTGTATTTAGTTATATGTATACGCTTACATATTATTGTCTTATCTACGACTGCATGATTAGTGTTACGTTAGTAATTGCGCTGTAGCCTGTATTTGAGATTCAAGTATGTTGTTTTACTCCTTATTTATGGTTATGGCTGTATAGAAGGTTGTTCTGAATGGGGCAAAGCGGAGATCGGGCCCTGTGGATGGAACTTCCTCCATACGTTTACTGGATGTCACAAAATGAATCAGCAACAAGAATCCTTCGTGGGAGGAAAAGCAATAGTCATCCCTCATAAGAACACGTATTAGTGATTAAATATAGTTTTTTTTTTTAAATTGAGTGATGAAAGATGCCTCATTCTGTATTGTACTTAATTTTCTTTAGTACATGTGTTTACAGGGCGTAGCATGTGGACTTGTAGCGGGATATGTGCGACTATTTATTATATTCTCAACAACGGGTGCTTTTGGTGGAGATGATAATGATGATGATGATGATGAATATAATGATGATTATGAGGACTGTGTGCTCATCTTATCTTATGCACACTAAAACCGTCCAATCGAAATTCATTCGTAATCAATATATTCTCACTCACACCTAGAGTACATATAGATTGGAATGGTAAACTGAAATTAGAATACGGATGATGAAAACATTTGCTCAGAATTTAACATTAAAAAAACTAGAATAGCTATTACTCAAGTCAAGCAATAAACAGTGGAAAGAAAATAAAACATTTCGAAATGGTGGACACTTCGTTTTATTCCTTTGTGCCAGAGTGGTCTGATAGTGTCTATACTCCAGATTGCTTACTTTAATAGAGCAACTGTTATCTGTCGGTGTCTATCATCATACAGACATTCTGAAGACAGTTTGACAGTCGCCATGAATTATCTTAAATATGTTAAGTTTCATTCCTTTGCCATCCATCCATCATGTGCCATGCCGGTAAGCGTGGGCGGTCATGTTCTGCCATCTCACTCGATCACCAGAGTCGTGGATCAGCTCCGTGTTTCTGTCTCGACCATGCCACAAGGCCAAGCCATCCAGGTACTTGCTTCTAGGTCTTCCCCTTGGTCTGTTCCCCTCGATCTTACCAGTTGTCACCAAATTCTCCAATCCATTTCTTCTCATAACATGCCCAAAAAATTTTGACTGTCTACGTCTAATTTCTCTAATCAATTTACGATCTTCATTTGTTTCTTGAAGGACTTGTTCATTGGTCTTTCTGGCTGTCCATGGTATTCTTTGCATTTTCCTCAGAAACCACATCTCTACAGCCATCAGATGTTTTTCAGCCTGACTGCTCATTGTCCACGCTTCACATCCATATAAAAGTACAGGTTCAATGTAGCATCTCAACACTCTTTTTCTCGTTTCAATTGACATCTTTTTATTGGTCAATATGTTTTTCATCTTGCTAAAGGCTACTTTTGCCATGGCGATTCTTGTTCTAATCTCTTCAAGGCATCTCCCATCAGATGTTATTACTGTTCCGAGATAATTGTACCTGCTCACTTGTTGAAGAATATTCCCATTTACTTGTATATTACATTGTGGTATTTCCATTCCTTTGCAGGACATGGCAATCAACCCTAACCCCAGGTTTATTTACTAGAGAATTTTAATGTTCAGTCGTTTGCTATTGCTTTCTCAACGTGAAGCCAACGTTTAAGTAAAACTGACAGGTGTAGGTAATGAACCCAGTACCTCGCATTCAACGCACTGGAAGTGTAGTTGCGAGCGCCTTAATCTGTTCAGCCGCGTCGATCTCTTATAAAATGCTTAGAGTGATGTCATTGTTACCAAGGTCTACGTGATTACATAATCTGCTGTTGTCCAAGTTAGCATTTAGTCCATGCCGTGATTACATTACACTGCTGTTGTCCAAGTGAACATTTACTCAATAACGCGATTACATAATCTGCTGTTGTCCAAGTGAACATTTAGTCAATAACGTGATTATATAATCTGCTGTTGTCCAAGTGAACATTTAGTCAATGACGTGATTACATTAAACTGCTGTTGTCCAAGTGAACAATTAGTCAATAACATCATTACATTAATCTGCTGTTGTCCAAGAGAACATTTAGTCAATGCCGTGATTACATTAAACTGCTGTTGTCCAATTGAACATTTAGTCAATGGCTTGATTACATTAAACTGCTGTTGTCCAAGTGAACATTTAATCAATAACGTGATTACATACTCTGCTGTTGTCCAAGTGAACATTTAGTCAATAATGTGATTACATACTCTGCTGTTGTCCACGAGAACATTTAGTCAATGTCGTGATTACATTAAACTGCTGTTGTCCAATTGAACATTTAGTCAATGGCTTGATTACATTAAACTGCTGTTGTCCAATTGAACATTTAGTCAATAATGTGATTACATACTCTGCTGTTGTCCAAGTGAACATTTAGTCAATGCCGTGATTACATTAAACTGCTGTTGTCCAATTGAACATTTAGTCAATGGCTTGATTACAATAAACTGCTGTTGTCCAATTGAACATTTAGTCAATAATGTGATTACATACTCTGCTGTTGTCCAAGTGAACATTTAGTCAATGCCGTGATTACATTAAACTGCTGTTGTCCAATTGAACATTTAGTCCATGGCTTGATTACATTAAATTGCTGTTGTCCAATTGAACATTTAGTCAATGCCGTTACTACATAATCTGCTGTTTTCCAAGTGAGCATTTAGTCAGTTACGTGATTACATAGTCTGCTTTTGTCCAAGTTAACATTTAGTCAATGACGTGATTACATTAAACTGCTGTTGTCCAAGTGAAAATTTAATCATTGACGTGATTATATTAAACTGCTGTTGTCCAAGTGAACATTTAATCAAAGACGTGATTACACTAAACTACTCTTGGCCAAGTGAACATTTAGTCAATGATGTAATTACGTTAAGCTGCTGTTGTCCAAGTGAACATTTAGTCAATGGCGTGATTACATTAAACTGCTGTTGCCCAAGTGAGCATTTAGTCAATAACGTGAGTACATTAATCTGCTGTTGTCCAAGTGAGCATTTAGTCAATTTCGTTATTATATTAATCTGCTGTTGTCCAAGTGAGCATTTAGTCAATGTGGTCATGGTTATGCTAAAGCAGATACCATGTCAAGCCCGATGTTCTATATTGTGAGATAGTAAAAGTATAGCGATCTAGATGTTTCCATTACCACACCTCCACCAATCTTATAACGTATGCGGTACAGTATGCTTGTATGTTTAATTAGATTATTAATTATCATAGTCAGTTGTAGTTTATAGTGTGAGATAAGGCAATCTTTGCAATCATCTGACAATGTTTTATCATCATTCGAAAGGTTGGAAGATACTTTAGTGTGTCACGTAATATGTCTAGATTGGTGTAGTTATTATTGCTAAGTTTTTTCTGATTACTTTAATCTGATGTTGTCTGCCACTGTCCAAATGGTTATTTAGTCCATGTACTCATGGTTGTGCTTCAGCAACAATCATGCCATCTCGATTTTCTATATTGTGAACGTACAGATATTTACACATTTTTCTGTCTCAAGTCATGCGTGATTCATTATGTTTGTTTCGTTAATTAGGCTATTAACTATCAGTGTTAGTTGTAGTTTATAGAGTAAACTGACTGTTGGGATGGAACTATATCTGCAATCATCTGACAGAGTGTCATCATTCAGACGTTCTGAAAATTGCTTCTGAAATATCTAGAATGATGCCACTGTTGCTGTATTCGTCTTGGTTACTTTAATCTGTACGTACCTTCCAGACATTATGGTTACTTAGTCAATGTACCCGGTGATTGTGCTGAAGCAGAAGTGTTGTCAAACGAGTTGTTCTGTATTGTGAGACAGTGAAAGAACAGAGAGCTATAGGCCTCATTTATGATACACCTACCTATCTAAGGTCATATGTGATTCAGTATGTTTGTTTCTTTAATTAGAAAATTAACAGTCAATGGCAACTAATTTATAATATGGGATAGCTGGTTCTGATTGTTTACCACGTCCTGTAATTCTTTCGTCCTTTATATAACATTGGTATATGCCCTCAACCAATACACTCCAAGCCGCCCTATATTTATCTATCCTGTGCAGCGCTGTCCATGTGTTCCTTATATTATTCGTTTCTGCCTCTACTTCTATTCTTCGAGTGTGTATTTAAGTCCTCTACGTCTCTTCCCAGCGTGTGTATTTTAAGACTTCCTCTGTTTCTTTTCTTTTTGGAGGTTACACTATTCCCAGTAGACCAGAGCTCATATATTCTTATGTTTACCCAGGAACATTTAAAGAAATGGCACCTAGTATGTTACAACTCTGTGTTAATGCTTCAGAAAATAATTTTCAATTCGATTTTCGTTATGCAAATAATTTTTATTTGAACATTTTGTTTTTATGTTGGTGTATTATATGTTATTTATTTCTGGCAATGCTGTGTTGAATGATATAATAGTTAACTGCATAATTTATTGGTTATGCGATCATGCACATTATTTGAATGGTCGCGATGGCTTTTCTTGATATTCTTGTTCTCCCCCTCCTTCTTCTTGATCGTTTTTTCTTTCTCTTTTTCTTTCTTCTTTTCATCTGCGGTTTGCTAATGTGAATGTAATGTATCAAACACACACGCTAATCACTTTTGCAGATCATACATTTCTAATCTGATGAATATAAAGCCACCATTATTGTTAACTCAAAGCAATTCCGATTCCATGAATACGTTTCTTCAGAAGTGTTTTTATACTGATATTGCAAGATAATAGAAACAATGTTAAAGAACAAGAAAACATGGCAGTGCAGATGAAATACGGAAGAAATAATAATAATAATAATAATAATAATAATAATAATAATAATAATAATAATAATAATAATATTTTACAACAAATTAAATCTGAAATGTGAGTAATAGTTCTATGTAACAAATATATTTAAAAAAAAAACAGTTAGAAATTCATCTTCATCACATACCGTGATAGTAATCCACTCAATTACCCTGCTCCCCCTTCCCATCTCAAACATATGCCCTTTACGTTCTTGATAAGTTCGATCGCTGATCGTTTTTCGCGCCACTCTGTCAAACCATACATTATTTTGTCCTCCTGGTTGACCACCATCTAACAGATAATCGATCTTTCAGTTGCCATAATCTGTTCCAGACCCTATCGTGTCATAATGTGTCCAAATATTGGTGATTTTCTTATCCTAATGTGGGTAATCAAATATCTTGTGACGTGTCCTCACACAGTATTTCGAAATTGGTTTTCTCTTACGCCATTTAAGATTCTACACACTATATAAATGGTAGTTCCGTCGCCCAGCTACTAACATGAGTGCTTGGTGTGACACTGTGAGATGTGGATTTCAAGTGTAATGCTTTTTCGACCATACACAGTGGCTTGTGTTGTGAACTGCACGCTCATAAAATGGAAGGTTGTCGAGTTAACTAGTTTGCCCAATGCAGTCAGCTTGGTGTTTCTAGTGAGTGCTGCTCCATCGACGACGAACTGTGATTTTCGCGGCAGACTTTTGTTTTGACATTCTGGCAGCGGTCCTTATGCATGCAATATGCACGTGCTTGCTGTTGGTTTAGTCGTGATTATTGTCTGTTAATTTGTCACATGGAACAATGAGGAGCATTTGTGTGATTTTTGCTTAAACGGAGCATTATGAGGTGACCCGTGTACTGTGAAGTTAGAACCGCGACTAACGACTATGTAAATCACATCTCTGTGGCCTCTTCATTCAGTTTCCTTGATTTACAGGCATACATAGGATGAGCAGAATATAACATTGATTAGAATATAAAGATATAACGATAATTTTAACAAGGGCCTATATGCAATGTTGTTAAATAAATATTAAATCAGTTATTTCCCGTCGAAAGGAAACATAGGTAATTCTCAAATTACCGTTTGAATAATTGCCTCTAATGTAAGAGATTTCCCTGTCATAAAAAATTATCTTGCCTTGCTTTACTTCAGGAATTATGACTTTAACAAAGGGACAGGTCATCAGGGACACGCTGAGATAAAATAATGAGCAGACAAGCTTAAAAATATCAAATGGCAATGGAAATGTGGTTTCGGAGGAAAATGCGTAGAAAACTATGGACTGACAGAAAAATAAACGAGCAAGTCCTACAAGAAGCAGATGTAAACCATAAAATGATTAAAGAAAGTAGACATAAACAGTCAAATGTAAGGACACGTTATGAGAAGAAATAAATTAGAGAACTTGGTGACAGCTGGCAAGATTGAGAGGAGAAGGACAAGGGGAAGACAGATAAGTAAATATCTGGATGGCTTGGCCACTTGGCTTGGTCGAGACAAGAACACAAGCTGATCCACGGCTCTGGTGATCGTGTAAGATGGCGAAACACGACCGCCCACGCTTACCGGCATGGCGCATAATGATGAATGTATCAGATTTCCATAGTCGTTAAAATTTTAAAAATTACATTGCCTTGATTGACGTCAAGATACGAGAGTTATGACTTTAACAAAGGGACAGATAATAATAGACACTGAGATTTAAAATACATTTTCATTCACCAAAATGTTTGATCAAATGATATGAAATTACATGAAATGCATGCGTGCACATCCTAGTGAGTTTCGTGACAGTAACAGGGCGCTCGATTATACTACTTTTGGATAATACTGGGTTTGTGAAATAGCAGGCGGAAACATTGTACTAGTCTATCTTTATCTGTGGGATTATACATACTATCTGTCTACATCGGTGATTCTAATAGTGCGTGGTACCTTGTGGCCGATACGAGAATATGGTGAAAGTATAGGAAGAAACGAGATATTCAATTTGCAGTAAGCGTAATACTAAGAATGGACTGTGTGGCTTCATGTGACATTTCCTACGAATACAGTCACATCATGATGGCATATCTGACTATTATGACACACTGTGGTTACATCTGTGACTAATAGTGTCTTGTGATGGAGATATTACAGGGTACCACAGTCACAGACTGCTTTGATGTCTCTTTTTAATGGTGTCACACCATGGATTGTCTCTGATTAATATAGACATGTCGTGTTGATGTCTCTTTTTTAATGGTGTCACACCATGGATATGTCTCTGATTAATATAGTCCACGTCGTGTTGATGTCTCTTTCAATGGTGTCACACCATGGATATGTCTCTGATTAATATAGTCACGTCGTGTTGATGTCTCTTTTTTAATAGTGTCACACCATGGAAATGTCTCTGATTAATATAGTCACGTCGTGTTGATGTCTCTTTTAATGGTGTCACATCACGGATATGTTTCAGACTAATATAGTCACGTCGTGTTGATGTCTCTTTTAATGGTGTCACATCACGGATATGTTTCAGACTAATATAGTCACGTCGTGTTGATGTCTCTTTTAATGGTGTCACACCATGGATATGTCTCTGATTAATATAGTCACGTCGTGTTCATGTCTCTTTTTAATGGTGTCACACCATGGATATGTCTCTAATTAATATAGTTACGCCATGTTGATGTTTCTTATTAATGGTGTCACACCATGGATATGTCTCTGATTAATATAATCACGTCGTGTTGATGTCTATTTTTAATGGTGTCACACCATGGATATGTTAGTTAGTTGCATATCCTTTACAGTATGTGACAGTCAACATCAGCATTGTTTGCTGTTGTGATCTCTTGGCAAGTTTACGTTCAATAGTTTGCCATTGCTTTCTGAACAATCGGCACCCATACCATTTCGAGAAAAATCAACACCAGGCGGCCTGCTCCCAAATCGCTTGCAACTGTGTTTCGAACTCGGGTCTGCGAGTTACGAACTTCGTCCGTAATCCCTTCGCCACGGAGCAGGCCCATGGACACGGCTCGGATTAATATAGTCACACCATGTCAATGTTTCTTTTTAATGGTGTCACACCATGGATACGTCTCTGATTAATATAGTCACGTCGTGTTGATGTCTATTTTTAATGGTGTCACGCCATGGATATGTCTCTGATTAATATTGTCACGTCGTATGGATGTCTCTTGTTAATGGTGTCACACCATGGATATGTCTCTGATTAATATAGTCACACCGTGTTGATGTCTCTTTTTAATGGGTCGCACCATGGATATCTTTCTTTTTTCTTTTGCGTTCATCCGGATTTTTTTTTCGGATGTGACTGCGTTGTGCCTGTTTACAGCAGAGCTGCGTTCTTGCGCCGTTAGGACGACACATCCGACTTCTGCGGGCATTTGTTGACCGGGTTAACCTTCCCGGGGCACCATGGATATGTCTCTGATTAATATAGTCACGTCGTGTTGATGTCTATTTTAATGGTGTCACGCTATGGATATGTCTCTGATTAAAATAGTCACGTCGTGTTGATGTCTATGTTTAATGGTGTCACACCATGGATATGTCTGGGGTAGGAGTTAATCGCAATCCCCTGCAATGGTCTTGCAACATTTAAATAAATATATACATTTTATGCGACTTTTAAAGATGTCGAAGTCTTTGCTCGATGAGAATGCATTTAGTCTTGTTTCTGATCTTATTGTCAAGACTGCCATGTCGATAATCCTCTTGTATGTTGCTGAAATGATTCAAACAACCATATCATGCTCTGGTGCCCACTCTACACGTCTGCCTTTCCTTGTCCATAATTACCTATCAAACAACCATCGTGTGGGTTTCCAAATTTAGTTTTAAAGTCTATCAACAGTATATTTATTTCCCATTGTCGCACTTCTTCAAGACCCTATACAATCGTAGTTATTATCTTCTGCCACAGTGGTTAGCGCTCTTGTCAAGGCAATGGTCCGGGTTCAATCGTCAGCAGAAGTAGGATTATTTTATGGACCAGTAGCGGTGTTTGGTCATCCCAGTCTCACAAAAAGTGATACTAAACACTAGAAACTGTTGTCTGGTTATTGTCTTAAGGAAATGCGAGGAGGAAAGAAACCGACCACCCCACCTCATGTCGTGACCTAGAATATGTGATGGCTTAAAATATCACATCCTAGCTTCAGTATATGCAAATGGAACTATCTTTACCTAAAGTTTACGAACAGTGTTTTGTTTCGAAATGTTGTATAGACCATGAACAGTGTGTCCAGTAAATTTGATACGAAACGCTGAGCAAAACCGCAGCACTTGGCATCGTTCGTTTGAAGAGTGTCTTTTTAAAAAGACACACCAAAGAAAGCCCCTGTTAACAAAGAAAAAAATAATATTTAAGGATTCGATTTCCTGTCGTCTGTATCTGTTACACTGATGACATCGTTCTCGTGGGAACCATCAAAACCTTTACTTGTAAATAATTTCAGGCACGTCGCAGAAACGTAGATGGAGGTTTACATTTGACACATGAAAATCAAAACTGAATATATGAAGACATTTAAGAACGTGATACAGGATGCGATGGCAGCATAATCAATAAAGCGGATGGAAGACACGAATTAATGATGTTTTAAGGAAACTAACATGCTTTATTTGGACTTGTGTAATGCAAAATCTGTGTCCTTAGTTTTTATTTTTTTTAAATTTATTTTGTGCTGGAAATTATAAACAGTGGGGATAAAGATCTGTGAATAATGAAGAACATGTTGTGGCATCAATCACAGAGCAGCTATAAGAATCGACAACCAATCAAGAACGTTTCAACACATAAACAAGGCATTAAGCAAGGTTGTGTACTATCACCAGATCTATTCAATGTGTAAAGCGTAATAAGATTGTGTACTTTCACCAGATCTATTCAATAATACTGAGATGCATACAAGACATGCCAGGAAAATTGAATTGTTGGCAAAATGTAAACAACCTGAGCTATGCTGATGACATGGTTATGGTCACTACATATGAAACGCATTTACAATAAATGGTAGATGTTATTGCAACAGAAAGTCAAAACAAAGGCCTTAGTCTGAATACCATAAAAATTGAAGTTGTGATTTTTAGAAATAAAAAAAAAATATACCCAAATGCAACATCAATGTAAATGGAACCAATATGATACAAGTCAAAGTATTTAAGTACTTTAGTACTGTCATAACATCAGATGGAAGATTTATTAATAAAATTAAAAGCAGAGTAGCCCAAAACAAAGGCAACTTTTAAAAATATGAAGAATATTCTCTGCAAACTTTCTATATCAAAAAAGATCACTAAAAGAGCTCTTAATAGATATATTTAGTCAATCCTAATGTATGGAAGCGATTCATCAACAATTTGCAGACAAGTTAGGAATTATGTGTAAGCAGCGGATATGTGTGTGTATTTTTAAAGAAGAATGATGGGAACATAGGTGTCAGTGTGGTATAATTTTTCACAAGCCGTAACGTGCTGTAATTATTTCTCTGTACAACAATTGAGTATTGACACTGCAACAGGGATAGTTTGTTCCGCTGTGTAAAATCCAACATTTTACAACAACAGACCCAGTTGCGCGAGATACCAAAAAAAAAACTGGAATCAGGAAACACGGCCTGTTTACATCAACCACGCACGAGACAGAAAGATCCGAGACAGTTGGTGGAGTGAAAGCACTCTCCCAAACAAATAGTAAAATATAACATAGTTTGATTACTAAGAGGAGGAAAGCCTCGGTCAACAAAGACGTCGCAATCAGATTCGGAAACCTGTCGCCAATGTGTTGTGAAGCCATTTCATTTGAAATGAAGGTGAAACAATAATATTTTAAATTTAAGTTTAGTCTGTGAGTCTTTTTCCCAAGAAGAATTGGTAAGTCAAATTTGTGTAAACCATGTGGTTAGTTCTTAAGAAATTAATTTAGTAGAAACTAAATAATATTATATTCAGTTACCTTAGTTCATGGATAAACTGTGCATTAGGACAACTCAGTGAGTTTCCTTTTCTTCTAGTAAACAACTTATTTAATGTGTAAGCATTAGACTTAGTTGTATATCTTATTCTAAAGTAGTAAACTCAATCGGCATAGCATTGGGAAATCACATAAGCATAATTACTTATCTTACATGCAAGTATGAGAATCATGTCTGAGAATGAGTGAATGAAGTTATATGCTATGAAGCGTATAAGCTAACAATCAATCTCATGATAGAAGGCAACTTTGATGTATATGGTTCTGTCTATCAGCAGAGAATATGTTCGACATAGCCCAAACACTAATTAATTATTTAGTACACTCCGACGCATGACTACACTTTGTATAATATATATGTTATGGTACCTTCATCTGGTTTTGTGCCCTAAGCGCGACACAACCCATATTACACATCATGCGTACTACAAGCATCTTGTTTTGTATCTTAAGCAGAACCCCATTTTCTGTTATAGATCACTCATGTTACAACAGATGAGCTAGTGTCCTGATGAATGTAATGATAATGAGATGGTGATTGTAATAACAATAATGATGAAGATGATTGTAATGAAAATGATGAGTGTAATGATAATGATGATGAAGATAATGATATAATGATGATGATGATAATGATTGTAATGATGATGATAATGATAATGATAAATGAAGTACAAGCATATTATAGACACGGTGAAGAGGAGGGAATATACTAACTTTACAACTTTTGATTAGAACGAATTCTTCTGAATACTATACCAAAATGGATAACGTGGTGCTTATAAGCAAACACTCATGCAATGGGGAATGATTTTTAAAATCCTTAATGTATGAGACCTTTTTCTTTTAATGGAAGAAGAGGTAGAGAAGATAACTAGGTACAGAAGGGAATGGTAAACATAGTTGTCTATTCCAAATCAATCAAGGTATTACTTAACCGGGAGACCTGAGGACAGGCATAGGTGAAGATGAAACTGAACATCCGCTAGTTAAACCTTGAACACCTGATAATGGAAGATTGGATGGAGAGCAAATAATTATGTTGGTAATAACTCACTGAGAACACCAAGACTATCTTTTTCCTATGTTTATCTTTCTCTTTTCTCTCTATTCTGTTATCTTTCTAATTTATGGCGTGTTGTCATAAGACTGGTCTTCTGCTTGGTGGGCTGACATCTGAGTGTCGGGCACATCACACAGTGTAGTGTCGGGCACATCATACATCTGGCTATTGGGCTTATCACACATCTGATTGTTGGGGTCACCACACATCTGACTGTAGCTGGGTTGGAAACTAGCCGTATAGTATGCGTCTACTTGGTTGCTTGGTTTAGTACCCTATTTCACTTGAGCACTGACTTGAGTGTTTTGGACTTGATTGCTTCGGTTAGTGCCCTGTTTGACATGAGCACTGACTTGAGTGTTTTGCTAACTGACTTGCTTGCCTCTGTTAGTGCCTTGTTTGAATTCGTTTTTGACTTGGTTAACTTGATTGAGTCTGTCAAAGTCAGCTAGGATCTCGCGCTGCATAGCGAACATCTGTTTATATTCTTGACAAGTAAGTGTCATTCCCATCTTAGTAGGAAACTTAATTTTGGATTCACCATAGAACCTACGGATGTGTAACGTGCTCGTTACTGTTTAGGGTGAGACAAACACGGCCTTATCACCAGCGCCCACTGGTCTAACAGTCACACCACGAGTCATGTAGACCCAGTTAGCAGGCACAGTCTTGAGGTCTGTAGTCATCTTCGGATCACAATGCTTGACTATTATCAGCCTCGGATTTATATACTAGTTTTTGAGACACGCGTAAAATCGGTTTCATCCAGTTTCGTAGGCCAAGCGGTTCAGATTGCGCTGAACAGGTTGTCCATATGGCGCGACTAAGCGCTCTAATACCCGCTCATTGAGCCGTTGTATGTTTGAACTGGGTAGGGGAATGTGGGTCATGCTCGCTACCTAACCTCTAACCGTGATGAAATATACAGCGTAGACTGCGCAGTGTTACTTGCGTTGTAGTCACTGGGAGCTACAGTCTGTGAAGACAAAATAGTAACAATATAAATATACAGTTTCCCCACACCTACTGTAATTTTCTTCGTATTGAGGACTGGTTAGCTATTGAAGACATGACTGTAAGTATATTACAACCGTCTTGATTTTTGGTGTAGGTGTTTTAATACTCGTACGCTAGTGTGGATTGACTAAAGGTTAAGGATGTCGGTGATGATCGCTCGACGTTGGATGGGGATGGTTCTGGAGTATCCTGTTGGCGATTATAGTCGAGGATGCACTCCTCAATTCTACTGAGGCTTAATATGATTATTTCCTCTTTGGTGAAGTTCTGTTGTAGTATATCCTACAAACAAATCGTTACTAGGTCCGCAAAACTACCACCATCACCATAATCACAAGAATGACTGAATGGATTCTCAGCTTCTTGATTGGGTGTGACATTAAGACACGTAATGCAATAGCTGTAAAGTCCCGCTCTTAGTATGCTCCACAGATTGCTAATTATGTTTGCGTGGGCATCGGTATCTGTAAAACAAATATAACAATAAGGTACTATACCAGTGTTATATAAATACATATTATAAATACTAGCTCTGTATCTGACATGCACCATCTGTTAAGCAGTCATATATTAAAGTCGATAATGAGTATGTAGATCCCGCAAGACACTATCACCTTCCCATACGAATACACACTGCTACCTATATTATTATGCTACCACCATAGCGTTGTGTTCAAAAGTTCGAATGTTAGTGTGCCGGGTGGCACGTAGGGTTTTTCCAGCATCCGAGGGTCGATTAAGATCATTTTCTTAATTATAGTCCTACGATGACTTTCAACACGCTTAGAATAGGACCTAATAAAGCGCCCATATATTCGCCTTGTTACAATATTTATTTTCGCTTCTCAATAGGTAGTCTCTTACGCATGAGTGCTCTCAGCCTGTTTTTGTGTCGCTGTAGACGCCTCTTCTCAGCTGGTGTCAGTAGAACATTACCGTTTAACACATTGTGATAACACTCGCATAATGATTGGACGAGATCCGGTGTCGCCGATTTAATTACGGCTTTCACGGCAGCGGGCTTCGTCTCGCCCAGAAACTAGAGCATGGCCCCGTGACGTTTCACTCGCTTGGACATATTATTTAGGGATGTAGACGACTTGACTTTGATCTGGAAATATATGACTTCGTAAGCGGAGCTGATCCTGTGTTTCCTGTCGAATTTCAAAAAGCAAATAACAATATGGAGCCACTGTCGCGTCCTTAAAACTCTCTTGGACATATGACACGCGGCCTTTGTACATTTCTTGGCAAGAATGGTAATCTGAGACACGTCACGTGGGTTCTTGAACACCACTATGTAATGTGAATTCAAACTGATGGTTCTTTGCTCTTTATTCTTCCCAAAGAGATTCTGGACTATATACAATACACTGAGGTTGCGATGATGACTACCCTTAGTAAATATCTTAGTCATCCTATTATCTGTCTCGAACATTAGGTCATCTATTACCACTAGCCGACGTCTGTTGCCTGACCACTATTCTGTATCCGGAAGGCCTCCGTTAAATTGAATACCCTTCATAGTCTCATTCATGGATTGCCATTCTCCGTAGCACCATATAATCACCTCTGGAATATCTGATAGATGGGCCAGAGAAGTTTAGACAAAGACGGATTTTCCACACCCAATTGGTCCGGCAATCAGAGCCGTAAAATGGTGTTTTCACCTCGGATCCATGTATAATGATAAATACCTACCCACCCATTTCACGTAATTTATGGGACTCAAACACGCCCCACCAGACCGCTCGCGCCACCACTGCGTGTCGACGTCCGTGCCCCGTTCCGGGAGACACCCACATATACACACACCATGGGCCGAAAGCAATCAACCAGGAGTGACACCGGTAGTACCCAAAAAAGCCCCCCAAGTTAAAATATCTGGGTCATATGGGGTCCGTTTTTCAGGGGGTCCGATGGGGCGGGATAACAATCATATAAGGATTAATGGGCAGCAGACCCTCGACGCGGACCCCATTTCATACTTAATGACATTCCCCCTTACTACTTACAATACTCGGGTTCTTTGGCAAAGGCGTTAGGGACGCAGTTCATAATCCCACATACCGTGTAGGAAAAACAGCTGCGAGCGATTTGGCAGCAGACCTTCTTGCGTTAGTTTTCAGTGGTATGAGTGTCTGTCGTTTAGAAAGCAATGACAAACTACAGGACATAAACTTGCCAAGAATTCACAAACAACCAACAAATACTAGGTTTTACTGCAATGTCCTGAAAAGGATATATAACTAACTATCTCTAATACATAGTTGCAGCGTTGCCACACACACACACACACACACACACACACACACGCACACACACACACACACACATGCACGCACGCACGCACACACACACACACACACACACAAATACTCTCACACATTAATGCACACACAATCATACACTCAGAGAGAGAGAGAGAGAGAGAGAGAGAGAGAGAGAGAGAGAGAGAGAGAGAGAGAGAGAGAGAGAGAGGGGTGAGAGAGAAATATAGAAAGACGACCTCTTGACCTCTTGATTTAAATCTAGTATGTGATGAGCATACCACCCCCTCCATCATTGTCTAGGTGAGTAACCACGTGTTAGGATACCTGTCGTTTTAATCAAGTACTGAAAACACCCTTTCCCGCACATGAAGTTGTGTTGAATGTGTGGTGCTAACATAATATTTGTATAAACCAAGACCGTCTTTACTTCCCACAACATCACTTGGTAAGAATATTAAGCAGAGTCGAACTGGGAGCCCAGGTTAACTGTTTTTTTTTAAAACTCCCCATATCGAAGGGGATTCGAACACACTAGACCAGTCCCGGCAAGGAAGTGTTCTACCCACTGCAAGCAAGCGTTCTACCCACTGCAAGCAAGTATACTACCCACTGCGCTGCTGCGACTCAGATATGCAAGGTAGGCGTATTCACAAACACAATACAATATTACAATAGTACATAACAATCATGCACGTTACCGCGTGCGCGTACACACACACAAGCACACACACACACACACTCACACACACACACACACACACACACACACACACACACACACACAATAGCTAGTATATAATGTTCCTGTCCTAACCCAATCATTCCCGTACGTTCCGCTTAGACGATCGGTGTTACTGTAATGTGTATGGCGCGCCCAGATGTCTGAGGGAGCGATGTGGTCGATAAGAGGATCTCACCTCACAAGTTACAACATCACGTAATCCCATCTTAAGCCCAAGTAAATCCTTTTCTCCACATTCAAATTGGGGGGCTGAGATTAATAACCAAAGGAGGATTGGGAACAGCTGTAATTGAGGCAATAATGTCCCGTATTAGAGCGGCATATATATATATATATATATATATATATATATATATATATATATATATATATATATATATATATATATATATATATATATATATATATATATGTGTGTGTGTGTGTGTGTGTGTGTGTGTATGCTAGTGAACATGTAGGATATAAATAGATGTTTATCGATATCACAACAACTTAAGTACTTCACACAGGTATAATATAAAGACCGCCTGTAAAAGAAGCAGCGGCAGACCAAAAGAAACAATGCTGGATGGACAGAGACAGTGACAAATGAAATATTATTAATATATTTGCCTGTTTGTCCTATATATTTTAGATTGGGACATTATAGTAATATAACGATTCCCGACTAATTACCGACTACCTGTTAGTCTTATAGTAGTAGTGATAATAATAATTATAATAGTAACAAAAAGGACGTTACGGCTAAAGCCATCATCAGCACAGAATTAAAAAACACACACACAAACCGACACAACTACACAAAAAAGGCTACATGAAAATATAAACATAAGAGTTACTTATACCCTCTTTTTTGAGGGCTCGACACGTCTTTCAAAGGATCGACGTGCATGATTACAATGAGGTGAATTAGAGTGAACGTTACATTACTTTAATGTCGACTGTATCATTGACAGATTCCATCACAGATAGTGGGCTCCATATACCCATGAGTAGGTTTCTTTTCTCACAATTTTGCCATGATGGGGCCCTACGACCTACCCCTTACATTTCCAAGTGCCATGAGAGTTTTACAACTTGCACATATGACCTTGTGTTTTTATTTCTCTCTTATCCGACAAGGCAAGCTCTCCGATTTCATTGCACGAGATATCAGAAGTTCGTGTGATAACAGATAACATTAGTTAGTGAAAGAAAATGTCAAAGCTCTATCAGAGAGATAGAAAGGCAGACGGACTGACAGACGGAAAGACAGACAGACAGACAGACAGACAGACAGACAGACAGACAGACAGACAGACAGACAGACTGACAGTGGCTTTCTCCCTCTGCATTTAGAAGAAAGCTGTAGGTATCTTTGCGTCTTCATTACTTATTTTGTTAGCTTCTGAAATCTAGTAATTAACTTTATTTATTCTGTACTCATTTTAAAACCATCTAAAGCAGGACCTAGGGGAAACTGAAGATTAAAATAGAAGTTTCAAGGCTACAAGCGAACACGACTATATTGTTTCGAATAATAACAACAAGATGCATTGTGTTTTTGTAAATGTAACAGCAGTTTTTAAGTAAAATATCTTGTTACGATATATTACACTAGGACTGCACGAAAACAGGTGACAAAACACGCGAGTGCTACTTCCATATAGTGAGTGCAAACGAAATGACGTCATATAAATTAGAGAGAAATCTTCGACGCCAAAATACGATAAAAACTAAGGGACGCGTTGGAAACAACTAAAACGTCACATAGCGATCAGAGTAACAACGGACAGACTTGCGGGGACATGGAACCGAGAAGGCGGTGCAAATTTTAGTAGTGAAACATTGGCGTGGCTGTGGATCAGAGTTGGCGCAAAGATCAGTGGCTGGAGTTACAATAGCAGAGAAAGAACAGGTGACAGACATGCTACAAGATATCGCCACAAAAGTAACGAACCTCCAGGCAGAGAAACTAGACATATTTCACATAGAGCAGCGAGACGAACACTGAGTGGATGGACAGAAGGTCGACTGCGGACGAATAGAACAAATGGCTGATAGTTAGAAAACCATGTTTGTCTTCTATTCATGCATATTCATATCAAATGTTCTTAAGCCCCGCCTGGTGTCACAGGCTCTTAAGTAATAATGAATTGTAGTGTTTGTCGAAGCAAACGGTGTACGGTGTAACAATTAAACAGCGAGAATGATAATTTAAAGCCAAGAGTCTGCTTCGTCCATCACTTTCAAGTTACGGCTCCAGTTGCTCTTGGTTGTACAGTTCATTGAGTCAGAAAGAATTATATGCGTACCGTTGGATTGTTGGAGTTATTATTATTATGATTATCCTAAACCAGCAGTATGGCAAGTGGGTCTTAGTTGTTTCCAACGCGTCCCTTAGTTTTTATCGTATTTTGGCGTCGAGGATTTCTCTCTAATTTATATGACGTCATTTCCTTTGCACTCACTATATGGCAGCTAACATATCAGTATTTCAGAACTATAATAATCACTTATCACCATACGATATGTCACACTGGAATGCACGAAAATAGGCGAGCGAACACGGGACTGCTAGCGTGTGAGTATTTCAGGACTAGAATAATCACGTATCACCATACGTGGTAGTCTGCGGTTTAGGGATAGAGAACGCAGTTCCCAATCCTAACAGACCGCATTCGAAGTCAGTCGCATTGATTTAGGATCAGATTGCTTAGCGTTAATTTTCCTGTTATGAGCGCTGGCATTTCAGAAAATGGCAAACGTCTTTTTCTTCATTCTTTCACCGATTATTCTGTATTGCGAAATAGACCTTTAACCAACAGACTTTTAGTCTTCTACCCTGAGCTATCTCATATACCTCCATTCATGTCCTCCCTGTACAATTCATGTATGTTTTCACTTGCCCTCCCCATAGGTTTTAGGACTTCTTCTATTTCATTATTTCTGCGGATTCTAGGCAAATACATTTCTAATTGTGCTATTCGTATGATTTCACAATGTGTGTCCCATTCAGTGCCATTCACCTCTTGATTCACTGTTATGTATCTAGTTCTCTCTATGAGCTCACATTGGTGATTCTGTCATACCATTTTTGTTCTTTAATTGTTCGTGGCACAAATTAATGGATGTTTATAGTTTATTACGAATAGTCGTATCCGTTCTTCATGTTTCTTAACCATACAGTAATACTGATTTATTGTTAGAACGGAATTTACAATGTTCGGTGATAAGATTAATTTCTTTGTAACCTACTGAAAGCAATATTGCCCAAAAATTACAATCTGAAGTGAACTAACCAGGAATAAATGCCGGGGTTGATTGCAACGTCCTGTAAAGTATAAGCAACTAAATGTTATTACCATACGACTCTCTGGTGAATTTATAACCTAAGTATTGGCCGGCAACTGGTCTAGGATGGAAGCTTCGACTGGCGGACAGTTAGATTATTGCTTTGCTGACCCAGCAGCTTCTGCAGCTTGTCTTTTTCCAGACATATTGGTGTTACCTCACCCCTGGAGTCAACTAAACAGGGAGAGAGAGTGATCATGCTGTATGGGAAACACATGATCAGTACATTCAGCCCAGGTATTTTGCTGTGTAGAAGTATAACTCTATGTTACAAACTATCATCTTTCAATTTAGCAAGTTGCCTATGACCAGATGAACATCATCCAATTTCTGAGTTCAAAATACGATATGTTTAGCGGTTAAGAACTACTGCTTTTTGTGATCTCTGGAGCATATTTCTTGTGAAACAAGAACTGTTCAGGAGAAAATAGAAGCAGACTGACCTTAGCGTTGCTGAGGTTAAACCATATAAAGAGCGCATGGCATAAAACCAGCAAACAAATTAAAGAAGAATTTAGATAACAAGCATTATGTTTCTGTGGAAATATTCATTTGAGCTATGGAGCACTTCTAAATAATTAAAGAAGAAAGTTGAATTATTTAAACTTAAATGTTACTGACCAGAAAGAAGAAAGATGCTGACATTCTACAAGGTCTTAACATAAAAAAAACAAAAACAATCTGGCTCATAAACAGCCTCAAGTCTCTGAAAATTAAATATTTGACCTTATGAAATGTCACAGTAATTTAGAAAGAACGATAGTGTAAAACGAGACATTGATCGACTAGTACGAAGGTCGCCACAGGGCGTCGCAGGCATGAACATGCATGAGTAGGAGCACTGGCAAAATATCGACTCTTTCCGAATAGCTGTGATGGAAGTGACTTTCTGTAAAGGGCCTCTTTCATGAACACGTTTGCATTAATAACATTTTAACCCAGTTCATCAATAACAAGAACATGAGACGGTAGGATAACTACCAGATTACACCAGCGTTGATTAAACTTGTCAATGATTTTGAAAATATATTGACAGTTAAGCTACTCAAAAATAGGATTTGTTTATCATGTTGCCTAGAGTTTGCGATTACAAGATAGGGAAGAAGATGGGTGACGGGGAGGTTATTGACTTGTGTGCGAACATTAAAACAGTAGGTGAAGATTAGTGGATAGTGAAGAGGGTATTTGCATCAAGGTTTGTGGATTTTGTAACATCTGCAATCAACTGATAGTAAAATTTTAAATGTGAACTTGTGATGTTTAAGCTGACTCATTGTTGATGCTACAAGAGAATGGATTTGGAAAGAGAAGTTAAAGCTCTTTGCCGGTTATAGATTCTGACTGCTAGGATGCTGATTATAATTAAGCGTGGGAGCACATTTGTGGGAAATTGTATATGTTACCAAATAGTCCACGAAAAACAAATAATAAGTTGATTAAGCTCTGCTTTGTTTATTGATACTCTACAACCCCCGAAGCCGGATGGTAAAAAAAAAAAACCATTAACACGTCTCGAAACTGGAAGGCGAGGTGCGAAGTAGAATAATACCCGGAGTCTTTATCTGGGTGGGCCGCCTCCGCTCCCAAAATAGTGTTGAAATATAAATGGGTCGAAACATTTCACGAAGATGAACAACTTCTAATGATATGTGAGCTCATGTTGTGCTTGCTCAGCAGTTGAGCTTTCATGACACTTCAACGAGTGCACAGGTTGACGGGTCTTCTTTGTTTGGGTCAGGGGTCAAAATGTCCAAGCAGCTCTCACTGGGATCAAGTTAATTTTTGAATACTCATACTTGTCTTATATTCCATTTTTGGCATTGGTATGTGTAACAACTCTATGGCTAGAGGTATTGAATGTTGTTTCATAATCCCGACATACCAATTTCGAGGTTAGCTGCAGAAGATTTGGGGGCAGATCGCTTTCTGTTGATTTTCTCAATGCTTTATAATCAGCCGTTCAGAAGATAAAGACAAACTTCTCAACGTAAAATTGCCTAGACAGTCAGACATTGCCAATAAATTCTGGAGGTGATTGCGACGTCCTGTTAAAGACATGCAACTAACTTCTTATGCGAAACAACGATGAAATTATAAAAACCACTAGCATGTAAACACTACAATTATTTAAGTGCATTGTAACCATGTTTGAGACCTTAACGCCAAGAAGTTACATTGCAAATCTCTATGATGCTAACATGTTTATGGTTTTCATTTAGTGCAGTGTCTTGTCTAAGTCTACGATTTATACAAAAAATAAAAGCGTACGTCTAATGAGTAAACGAATCAATGTAAATCTGCTTCCCACTAATTCTGCATTTAGATCATCCCGTCTCAGACAATTCAAAATTAGTAGATATTTAAGGCAAATAAGACAAGGAATTGCAGTTTACTTTAACAATTATCATTACGTGAGTACGCCATTGGACGCCATTACAATGTACATTACATCTGTACATTAGGAAGGAACACGATGTAATTTTCTAACAGTGCTAATCAGGGATACTGACCAATAAAAAGATGTCATTTGCAACGAGAGAAAAAGAGTGTTAAGGTGCTACAAAGAACATGTAAATGTTTATAGATGTGAAGCGTGGACAATCAGCAGACATTCTGAAAAAAACATCTAATGGCTATGGAAATGTGGTTTCTTTCTGAGGAAATAGAATACCATGGACAGACCCAAAAAAACCATGACCAAGTCTTACAAGAAATAAATGAAAACCGTAAACTTATTAGAGAAATTAGACGTAAACAGTCAAAATTGTTTGGCCGCGTTATAAGCGGAAATACATTGGAGAACTTGGTGACAACTGGCAAGATCGATGGAAAGAGAACAAAGATAAGGCAGAGAAATAAATATCTGGATGGCTTGGCCACGTGGCATGGCCGAGACAAGAATACTGACCTGATCCAGGACTCTGGTGATCGCGTGAGATGGCGATACATGACCGCCCACGCTTATCGGCATGGCACATCAAGAATTAATGAATCAGGGCTGGTTAAACTGCAGGCATTTGTAAAAGTAATGTCGATGTCAAGGTAAAGCTAGTCCTTTAGCAGATATCGAGGTAGTCCTTCACATATTCTAGATATATAATTTAATAATTAGGTAATCTAGTCGGTTACCACACTAGTCGCTTTTCTTTCCCGGACATTTCCAAGAACATGCTGATAGTTATTACGTGCTCATTTTGCGAGACTGAGATACCAGACCCTTACGTCTGGAAAATATAATCCTGTCACTATTATAGATAGAAATCTGATCAATGTTTAGTCATTCAAGAGTAGTAACCGTTATATCAGGACTGGTCCTGCAGTTTTGGTATTATTATGAGTAGCAGAAGTAGTAGACGATGAAGTAGGTGCGGAAGAAGGATGAGAAGGGAGCGAAAGAAGAGGAGGAAGGGAAAGAGGATAAAGGGGGAAAAGAGAACGAACAGGAGAAGTAGAAGATAAAGACGATGATGATGATGATGAAAGTGAAGTAAAAGGAGAAAGAGAAGGAGCATGGAGGATGAGAAGAAGAAGAAGAGGAAGAAGAAGAAGAAGAAGAAGAAGAAGAAGAAGAAGAAGAAGAAGAAGAAGAAGAAGAAGAAGAAGAAGAAGAAGAAGAAGAAGAAAAAGAAGAAGAAGAAGAAGAAGAAGAAGAAGCAGCAGCAGCAGCAGCAGCAGAAGAAGAAGAAGAAGAAGAAGAAGAAGAAGAAGAAGAAGAAGAAGAAGAAGAAGAAGAAGAAGAAGAAGAAGAAGAAGAAGAAGAAGAAGAAGAAGAAGAAGTAGAAGAAGAAGAAGAAGAAGAAGAAGAAGACAAGAACAAGAACAAGTGTAAGAAGAGGCGGAGAATAAGCAGAAAAATAAGAGGTGGAGGAATACATCTTTCTCATTATGGGGCTATAAAGTACATGTTGTACTCTCATTTATGTATGTAAGAAATACAATCAGATAAAGACTGGACTAGATGCATTCAATCGTCTCTACTGGGGATGCAAAGATCGAGAAACAAATCCCACTAACTACAGAATGAAGATCTGCTTTAATAACAGGAGAAGCCAGACAAGTCTGGGGTTAACGTGAATTAGAGCAAAGTCTAGCTGGAATAAGATGGAATTGTAATAAAGTGCATACAAAATAACAGTGGTGTGACAGTTGTATAGATGTTTTTGTATTCAAATGTTATGTATAGTCAACACTACTATCTGGAGCGGAGGCCTCGGCCATGATCAAGCAATTAGAAAGTCGAATAGATATAGATACTCTGGAGATATAGATATGCAGATAAATATGTCGTATTTTGTGGAAACAAAAGAAAAATCAAATATAGGGGTTCCAGAAAAATGGAATGCAAAGGGGTTTGATGAAAGAAATGAAAAGGAGTCAAGTGAACTATTTCCGCCACTTTAAAAGAGACATCACATCACGTTTATAAAAGCCATAGGCCTACTGGGAAAGGGGGGGGGGGCATAGTTGAACCCAAGCGGGCAAAATACAACGATACAAGTGGGAAGATCACATCAAGAGATGGACTAACAGCAAGCTGACAGAATGTATAATCAAGGTGAGAAACAGACAGTGTTGGAGATCCATTGTAGCCAATGTATATTGTGGAGACGGCACCTTATTGATTGATAGACTGTAATTAGTAAAGAGTTAATTTAAAATAAAGAAAAAATACAATGAGGTTAATTAATATTAGTGTTAATAGTGATATTGTGAAGCCGTTGTAGCGCAGTGGCAAGCACTCTTGCCTACATGCCACGTCCCAGTGTGTTCGAACATGCGTCGAGACTGATTTGTAAATATGGTCTGGGCTTCTAGAATGTCCCAGCCTAAATTCGGTACCAGGATATATATTGGGACGGAAAGGCTGTCGCGGCGATAGTGACGACATCACCCATCGAGTACTTATCCATCGTCATCATCATCATCATTATATCATCATCATCATCATCATCATCATCATCATCATCATTAACATGTGCTGTGGCAATTGCTGTAGAAGTTAATGTACCTCTAGAGAGCTCGGTCCTCGGTGTTCTGGATCAGCTCTACTCATCATATTCCTCTATGCCACCGTTCAAGTAATCCAGTTACGCCATTGCCCAGGAAAGAATTCTTGGGAGATTATAGTGGTTTCGTTTTGTCTGTCACAACCATCTAAAAAGACATTGAAAATATTATTTCTTATTCTTAAAATTAATTCATGTATTTAACAGTTTTAACACCAAGGTCGAAAGCATTGTTTATTGACAATCAGTAATCTGAATTTACGCGTAATAACACTTTAAAAGGAATCTCATAACGTGATTATCCAGAAACGTATTCTTTAGAAATATTGTAGTGGTTTCACTTTATCTATCACAACGCGCTAAAAAGGTCCCGATAATACAATTTCGTACTCTTAAAATTAATTAATATATTTAACAGTTTTAACACCAGGGTCGAAAACAATGGTTATTGACAATCAGTAATACCCAAGGGCTTGTGCACGCTTAGGTTTGTACCGGAATACGATCAGCGTTGCCAGTTGTGGGTTGTGCTCAATCTTTAAATTTCAAATCCCGAAACAACCAAATAAATCAATCAGTAATATAAATTGAGTAACACGTTATAAGGAATCTAATTACGCTATTGCCCAGAAACGTATGCTATTGTAGTGGTTTCACTTTGTCTATCACAACCTGCTAAAAAGGCCTTGAAAATACACTTTCTTATTCTTGAAACTATTTAACATATTTGATAGTTATAACACCAGAGCGTAAAGCATTGTTAAATTGACAAACAGTAATATTCATGGGAGATCCTTAAAATGTTAAAAGCACAAAGGCATAATGAAGATTTGTAGAATCTACCCCCCAAAAAAAACAACATATCTTAAATGAAGACTCATATTGGGTTTCTCAGTCTTCCAGTCTTATGATCTTCTAATTTCAAGATTGATAACCTAATAGCATTTCCCAACCTTCCACATCTCTGTCCAAGTAAAGCTGAAATGCTTTGTTTTCGATTGAGCAATAAAAGTATGTTGGGTTCTTGGCTATTGATTACACATTTGCTGATTTATCACTTCGGATATTTTAACAGAATTTTTTTAGACGTGTCTATGTTGTTTATTGTATACAAGCCTAGTAAATTGCTTTCAGATTTAATGTTCCCGTGAAGATAATTATTTTCACGAAGGTCTGAATGTAATGTGATGAATAAAACACAACAGAAACTGAACAAAAACCAAGTTTTATCTGCATTTCGTTGTTGTTCTGTTTTTTTTTTTTCCAATGAAGTTTCAACGGGCTGCTCTTATATTCGTTGATTTAGAAGTCGACGTGGCCGAAGAGTTTAACGAGGCAGCGCTTAAACTTCATCTGGTGAACGCGGTATGGAGTTCATTCCGCTCGGTGGTCAATATCACTGAAACGTTGATTTCCCGTCCTTGACTTGAGGACATTAATTACAAGTCTCTCAGAAGTCGAAATGGGTTCACCTGATAGAGGCGGCCACTGGTAATAGAGAAAGCAAACCCACACGCAGATATGAAACCAGTGCATTCCCTAGAAACAGCAACCTCTTCTACGTAATAGCACGTATGTAGACTAAGCTCGAGTTAAAAGTAAGAGAACAGGATAACATATTCCCGGAGTTAATAGTGCCGACGCCTCCTTATAATCTGAGTGGTCTCGAGGTATGGTGTCCGCCTTGAGTGCTGGAGGTCCCGGGTTCAAGCCCCGGTGAGGACCGGGATTTTTTTCATGTGGACTTCTAGTAACAAAATTTCCCCTGGTCTCTAGGTAATAATATCGAT
Source organism: Cepaea nemoralis (assembly GCA_014155875.1). Classification (NCBI taxonomy): domain Eukaryota; kingdom Metazoa; phylum Mollusca; class Gastropoda; order Stylommatophora; family Helicidae; genus Cepaea; species Cepaea nemoralis. The sequence continues at coordinate 413,913 of JACEFZ010028289.1, read as the reverse complement.
CGCCCGTGTGTATTGTTGCGCACGTAAAACATCCCTTGGCAGTTGGAAATCGAAAAAGACTAGCCTAACGGCGCTGCCCGGACAAAATTTCGAGTTAAAAATCTACTAAAAGTATTTTCAGGATTCTCACCGGTGCTACGGAGTTCGTGAAGTGAGTTTATCCGGACTCAGGCTTGAGTTAGGAGTAGAACGGACCACTAATGGGTTACACCCATGTGCAATCATGTTGAACCGTCGACTAAACTAAACTAAACTTATAAGCTTAGAGCCAAGTGTGGATAAAGAAAAGAAACATTGTTCATCAATAGACAATGAACCACCATTGTGGCAGAGAAATAACAACTAGAGCGTAAAGATCCCTATTACACGCCTTAAGACAGATATGGTGCCAGACCTATATTGTTTGACCGTTCAAGACTCGGTGGTGGATGTGCTCGGCATCACACCGACCACCTTTACTTCCCCAAGACTGTTTCTGCTGCCCATGTTAGGCTGGACCGACCTGTGAGCCCAGGACGTGACCTGCAGAATGATGGTGAAACAACTTAGATCAAACGGCAGTGGAAAACCGTCTGCGGTGTAATCATTGATAAATAGAAACAAAAACTATTGAAACCGCGGTCTCACTTGGATTTTGCCAAACAAGAAACCACCAAACACAACCTCCCACATGAGAGAGAAATTGGGTCAATATTTTAGGGACTCTTTATGCTTTTCCACCTGGTGGTCATGGGTTCGATCCGCATCGGAGTGGCTTCGAATTGTTCAAATTGACCTGAGCTACCAGGTCGACTCAAACCATATTGGGTACCAAGAAATGTATTTGGCAGTAAAAGCGGTCGGCGTGATACTACCACACCAGCCACTAAGAAATTATATTGGTCTTTGCAAATATGGGTCTAGCACCGTATGCCCAATACCATTTATAAAGGTCTTGTACTGTAAAAAAAAATGTCATTTACTGCCAATACAGTACCTTGCGGTGTGTGGCGTGGGGGGGTATTGAACCTGAGGAATTAAGGCCGCCTGGCTAGTGCAGTCACCGCGAACTGTGTAGGTTAGGGGTTTCTTTTTTTTTAAAACTTACTTTACTAAACCCTTTTTTTAAATTTGTGCTGCCATCAAAGTATCAACGTAAAGGTACGTTCCGGAAACCGTTAACACTGATTAACCCTACATGGGCTGAACGGCATGTGCCATGGAGACGATAAACTGCTTTCCGCGTTAGCCATATAAGTTTACCCAGCTAGTTTAGCATTTTACATTAAACATCCGTTTCGAGGCTGACCCGCGACACCGTGGTGGAAACCATGCTTGCCTACCAACAAGGTGGCCATATGCTCCAGTCCCAATGAAGCAGGGATGTTTGTCACAGTCTAAAACTCGTATAAGGTGTATTTTTAATGACTGTGCAGTGTTTGAAAATATTGCCGGTCCAAGTTTTGTATTCACCCTCTGTAAAGATCATGCAACAAAATAGGTAAATACAAAACTTGGACAGGCAATATATTGAAACACTGCACATTCATTAAAAATACACCCTGTATTAGGTAATGCTCTGGGAATTAAAGGCGACTGGCAAGATACCGATTACATAATCGATCGAGTGCTGATGGGACTTTAAAATACCAGACTAGAACCGTATACCCAATACACGTCAAGGCGTCTAAAAGGGTTCGTTATTTAATTTGTAACCATATAGCCTCGTTGGGCAGGACAATTCCCCTTAACTTACTTACATGCTTACTACCCGGAAAGAGGATCTGTTGCGTCTTGTGATCCGTGCAGCGGAAGTTTTCTAAAGTGCAATGCAGAATCCGTTTCGTCCAGCTTTTCTTCGAATTACTGAGTGTCGGCCAGAATCTATGGTCATCCCCGATCACACCGTTCTCTTTACGCTATAATGATGTAGCTGTTCTTCCAAAATATACTCATTGTCTTGTTATATATATATTCTCGCGGTTCCCAAGGGGCCAGAGCCGCCCCTTGGGGTTCAGCGTCCATGTGTGTCATTCGGATGACCGCCTCTGTTGATGGCCCTGGCAAGATCAAGTGCAGATACTTACTACACTTTGATCTTAGGCAAAAGGAAGAATCTTAGACAAAAGGCCGACAGATGACGGACTCGTAGCCAATGGTTTAAAGGGCCCTAACTGCCAAGACCGGCCACGCGCCACAAAATATAAACAAGTGTGAACTGGAGTTTCCCCATGTGTACACCAACGTGGACAGAGTGGACAAGAGCTCTAGGGAAACGAGAATACGTCAGAGACAGCAACAAGGATACGCTGTGAAAGTTGTGATTCAGAACGGACGTGTTGATGTGAGCTCCGGTGAAGGTGACACCTGGATGTGGCGATCTCCTGCATGACGCGGCTTGGAATCAGGAGGAAGGTTTATTGAGGACATTCAACTGAAGAATGAACCATGAACCAGGGAATAGCAAAGCCACCCTAGACATATATTTGCGAGTATTCAAACGACTGCAACTTAGCAGAATGGGAGCTCGAGGATAGGAGTAAATTTGGCGCTAAGGGCCGATTCTGCATCAGGGATCACCTAGCGACTTCATCCATTTAGAGTCATCATCATGTCTGCGACAGATTAAAGATCTGGAACGGTTAGTCAAGACTTTGAATAATTTTATCATTTTTGTCCGGATGTTATTGTTGTCGAAATAACGGCAGTAACACAGTTTGGCACTAACCATGTCTGCCTTATCGTGCACCATTGCCTTGTACATGACAAACATGCTTAGTTTGCTAACCTTAATGGGGGAGAATGATGCTCGTGTATCTGTACATTATTGCTAAATATCGCTGTAATTTCAGATAAAATCTAGGAAATAACAGTCTTGTCTTTGATCTTATTTTATGCTTTTTCTTTCTCGTTGGCGTTCAGACCATCAGGTTGTCGTATGTGGTCGTGCAAACATTGAGTGTAACATTTTCAGTCTTGGACAACTGTTACTTTGAACTAATAACTGTATGGGTGAGAAGGAGTTAAAACGTCACATGGAATGCTTTGCATTTATCATCCTCATTTGTCCTGGCTAATGGTGCAGGGTTTCATGTATCTCCCCAAATCCCGATCCACTGGGCTGAATTTAGAGACCATGTTTTGCCCATGCAGCATGATCCCTCTCTCGGTATGCCTAGCTTACTCAAGAGGAAAGGTAACACCATTACCTCTGGAACAAGAGAGGCTGTAGAAGCGACTGGATCAGCAAAGCAATACTCTAAATGTCCTCCTGTCGGAGTTGCCATCCAAGACCAGTTGACGACCAAGGCTTAGGGCCTAGTCTGCCCTGCCATGACATTTAGTCTTTAGGCTGCATTTCCTCGCACTAGATTAAGGTTTGTACACTCCCAATTTCACTCCTCAGCTCGAAGCCGTTGGCACACTGTGGGGGTGTTGGGTTTAGTAATAGCCGCCCAACATTCGGCGTTAACAGAAAGCAGGTAGTACCGTCTACTGTCATATGGTGGTTAAGTCACCTGACTAAGACCTGCCATTTTGCAATACTTATCTTTTCATTATATGACTAAAGAACAAAGTTTTTCTCTGCCTTATTTTCGCATATAAAGTCATACTTTCATAATCGTTTTTTTTTCCAGGCACTCGTTGCTAGTTACACTGACAGTCTAAGTTACTGGCAACATTCGTCTCAGAAACCATATCTCCGCTGTTCTTCATAATGTGTTCTTTTATATTCCACATAGCAGCACAGGTTCTATATAACATTTCAATATTCTCTTTCCGACATTCAGTGATAGTGACTTATTACATAGAATAATTTTAATTTCCTGGAATATTGTGATTACTTGGTCTATTCTGTTTTCATCTTTATCGGATGATGTGATTATTTATTTGAAGTTAATGATTTGTTTAAACAGTTTCGCTGTTCATTGGGTTAGATTAATAAATGTCTGCTACAAAAAGCAGACAAAGTCGTGACTCAGAAAGGGTTGGCTAATTTAACATTTGGCTGGAACCGAAGGAATCAACAGCACGCAGTTATATATGGAGCAACTAATGAACATAAAGTGCGGTGCCTGGCACATTATAATCTTTTTAGCGCTATTCTTATCATTATTCCAGTGTATCTGCTTATTTCGAGTTTAAATTCAGATAACTATATACTGATTACACTAACTGAGATTGCACCACAAATGTAGACCACGGGAAAACAGTTAAAAGGGTAACCTAGAGTACATGCTTATTAAGGCTCATTCGGGATCCAACGTTTTTTTCATTATTGTCTTTGACCCGATGATGGCCTGTAGATAATTTCACCAATGTAGCGTTGATCGTTGGCTTTTCCCTAGAGACATGGTTGAGACTGTTGGTGAATGGTTGAACTGACCCAGGACAATCATTATGCCAGAAATGGAGAGAGACACCTAGCACGGCACTAAGATGATGTTGATGCATCGTCATCATCATCATGTGCCATACCGATAAAGGTGGGCTGTCATGTTTCGCCATCTCACACGATCACCTGAGTCATGGATCAGCTCTGTGTTCTTGTAACGTGACAAAGGCATCCAGGTATTTACTTCTCTGCCTTTCCCTTGTTCTCTTCCCCTCGATGTTGCTTGTTGTCACCAAGTTCTCCAATCATAATGTAGCCAAAATTTTTTAACTGACTACGTATAATGTCTCTAATCAGTTTTCGGTTTTCATTGGTTTCTTGTGGGATTTGGTCATTGGTGCTTTTGTCTGTGCATGATATTCTTTGCATTTTCCTCAGAAACCACATTTCCACAGTCATCATATGTTTTTCAGCTTGTAAGCTCATTATACATGCTTCACTTCCATACAAAAGTACAGGTTCTATCTAGCACTTCAGCACTCTTTTTCCTCGTTGCAATTGATATCTTCTTACCGATGCCTATAAAGGTTTATAATCTCAACATCACGCTTACTGTCGCTTGTCGTCCCGGGAGGAACGTGGAATCAACAAGCACACCTTTAGCTTATTATACTTTGGGATTATTAACAGACTTCTGTCTACACTCCTCCCTTCTGTCTTCTATTCCATCTCTCTCTCTCTCTCTCTCTCTCTCTCTCTCTCTCTCTCTCTCTCTCTCTCTCTCTCTCTCTCTCTCTCTCTCTCTCTCTCTCTCTCTCTTATTCCTTCATCACATACTCCGACAACAGTTTCCTTCAACAATTAATAAAATAGTTATTAATCAAAACTATGTCTGGTGTATGTATGGACTGTGTATATGTAGTTGGTAGTGTCTTCTATTGTGGGTGCAAGATAGGACTCTGACTGTTTAGTCTCCGTATCACATCTCGCATAGTCATACGGCCAAACCACAGGACATCAAACATAGAAATGGACAGCTCTCACACTGGATGCTCCGTTCTGCTTGAATCTGGAGGTAAATCCGTTATTGAAAAAAAAAACTGTTCACCACTGGATCACCGTAAATGAATGTGATCACGATAAGTCTTATGACTAGACCGAGTTTTCTTTGATTATTATTTAGTTAATAAATCCATCATGAAAACACATCGCTACTGTCCAGCACTGTCTATTGTTACTGTAAACGTTCTACACACGGTCTTCCGTTAGTTTATGAACACCTTTTGTACGCATGGAAACTCTTCGTGAATTATTCATTTGTTTCTTTATATTTATTTACCGTGTCAATATATTCAGTTCTAGGTCATTCTGCCTTTTTGCAATGACAATTCTTTCTATGGTTTTCTAAACTTTCTCTGCACAAATGAAAATGCCTTTATAAATAGAAAGTTCTTTCCCTGGTTTCTCAACAATGCTTTCTCTGTACCAGAGACGTAATTGTCTATCTTCTCTGATAGGTCAGGAGGTGTATTTTAACCTGTGGGATGTATATTAAATCAAGTGAGATGATTCTGCTACTTAATACTTCTTATGTGAGTGCCTTTCTCCAGCCGTAATGAAAAAGCTTCCGAAAGATACTCTGACATAAGACATATGAATTCACTAAAGTCTAAACTATTCACTAATAGAAAGCAATGGTAAACGCTAAGCACAAACACCTATTTCCCTATGCTAAACTATTACGCTAAGGTTATAATACCTTATATACTCTATGGTAATCCAGGAATTGAAATACACTAGCGAATAAAACACTAATATCCCATCTCATTTCAACAATAAGGGACGTGTATTTCTTTCCACACACAGGATGCATAGATATCTCTGCCCAGTTTGGGAACACACACTAAAACAGAAAACCCAGTTTCTACTATTTATATTGGGCCTCCCATTCTCCGTTATTGTTTGATGTTCATACATCAACAGTCGTATTTTGCCGTATCCTTCACATCAAAAGGCGGTGAAATCACGTATTGGTTAGTGGCGCTCCGTCTCGTGTTCCCTTCGTCTCGTCCTCCGTTCTTCCGCTGGTCCATACGCTAGCACATCAATCAGTTTTAACTCTTTTGATCACCGTCTTCGTGTGTTCCCCCGTTGGTTTCCCAACCCGCTATCTCCGTGTTGTTTTGTCCGTTGAAGTCGAGGGTCAATGACTCATCACACTGTATCCTATTTTTATACCTTTCGGTCAATGATCTTCAATTTATTCTTTCTCAGACTGAAGTACTCGATTGTTAACCCTTCTCATACATTGCAATTAATCTTTATATTCCAGTTATCAAGGAATCACTAAACTCACAGTTTTCCCGTGACATAGGCCCTCTCTTAAGTGGGTTGACCGCGTCGACTCTTCTTCCCTGTAGTTTTGATTCCTATGATCCACCAACCTATTCCTCTTCCTCTGGAGTTTGATGTCTAGATAAGAAATCCGCTCCTACATTCTCCTTACCAGGGATGTACTCCACTGTGAATTTGTACTGCTGCAGCAACAACGACCAACACATCCACCGTGCGTTGAGCTTCTGCGAAGTAGCTATGAAAATCACGTGTTGATGATATGACTGGATCTTCACATGGCTCACCTCCTCATCCAATAAGCGATCTCACTGACACCCTACTATACTACTCATGACCGAAACTAGTGTTGACACCTCGCCCCTGTACGTCCTGTCGACCTACTTTCGACTTGCGTAAGCGACGGCTCACAATACAGACGGATTGTCCCATCCTGACTGTAACACTGTTTCCATGTCCTCTTGGTTTCCCCCGGCTTTGCATCTGGGGAGGTTCCTCCTCGTCCGCGTTGGACCGAGTCGTCTTTTCCAAACCTCCTGGACTTTTGCTTCCAGGACCATCTTGGACAATATTGGATATGGTCATCCAATCTTCGGTTGGAGTCCTGGGTATTTCTCGCCTTTCCCGACGTTACCCACCCCTTCTGAACTTGGTTACTAGTGAAAGTTTCACTCTTGTCCCTTCCCTGACGCGTGATTTCCCTCCTCCCTTCGTTGGGTAAATCTGACCTATCACGTACTTTCCCATAGTCCCTCCTATGTAGTACTGGCGATCTCTGGTCTTCGTCTGGAACTGTAACCTTTTTCTTAATGGCTGCCATCACCATAGAGTGCGAAGCTTTGCTCTCGGATCTCTCCTCTTATTTCTTAATGAGATGCCTAGGAAGATTTTTCAGTTCTTCCCGGATCCGGATCTTGTAGATGGTTTTGGACACCACCTTTTCCACAGGATAAGGTCCTTTCCATCCTACCTGGAGTATACTGGTCTCTGCTGGACCCCACACTTCCACTTTGTCTTCCACTTTAGGAGCTATTTTACTCTTAGTCCACTTGTTGGGTGGTGCTTTCTGGCACTCTGAACAAGATTTCACCCACCGGCGTACATCACCGGTCATTCCTGGCCAGCAATAATGGCTTGAAATCTGCTGCAATGACTCTCTGACACCCATATGTAGATTCCCGGCTATGATGTGTCCACTCTGAAGAAGGTGAGGACGGTGGGTCTCTGGAACAACCCACTGCTCGTGCAGGTTTTCTCCTCTCCCGGCTCGCCTGTAAAGCAGCCGATTCCTCAGAAAGTACTGTCCCCGTTCTGGTGGCTCAGCACTTCTTTGCAGCTTCCTGTAGCAAGGACGCAACGTAGTGTCCTCCCTCTGGGCAGTATGCAATTCTCCTATCTCTGAGTTGTCGCATAGTGTCTCTGCCTCTTTTTCCTTCCCTTGAGATCCACTGGCTACTGCTCCCCTGTGGGCTGGCTGTTTGGGCACCCCCAAAAAACACGTATTTCGTGCCAATGATCATTGGGAATAGGGAATCCGCTAATACAGCTGCAGGAATAATGCCCGTGACGTACCTGGACTTAATCTCCACCTTGGCGATTGGCAGCGTCATGGTAACAGCACTCCCCATTGCCGGCTGTACCTCTATGGTCTAACCTGTAAGTTGGTCTGGGCTTACCAGGCTGGCATCTATCACAGCTTCCCCATCCAAACCTGAATCGTAGAGATAAGCAACCTGCTGGCCATTGACTTCAATCATTTCAACCACAGGTGGCCTCTCTTGGTCCGGAGTGTATTCCACCTCCTCGACGTTTTCCTTGCATCTGCTGTCCACAGTATTATGTGTTTTCGACCTGCAGTGTGTGCACCATTTTCCCTTCCAAACTTTCCGTGGGCTCTCTTTAGTTCTACCTCAGCCATGTCGGTGATCACCTTCTTATGAATCACTTGGCATGCCGCGAAGTGATAACTTTTCGGTTTCGATCTGCAGTCCTTTGTGTTATGAGAGGGCGACTTGCAGATTGAACACCACTTCTCGGACCACGGTCGTTTCGCTGGAGAATTCGAGGTGTTCTCGTTTCCTTCCTTCACCTTCTTTGAACTCTCCATTGACGTCTTTATATAAGGTTCCACTTTTTCTCCTTCCCAGTTTTTACATTTCTTTTGGTCTTGTTTCTCCTGACCTTTTGTGGGGGTTATATAGGTTTCTTTAGCTTCCCCATGGACTTCTACGAATCTTTCCGCTAGCTTATTCACAACATCAAGCCGTTCCGCCCCTTGTTCTCCTAAAAATGTCTTCATTGGTTCCGACATTTGCTGGCGCATCTGGTCGACCACCATGAGCTCTTCCAAACTCTCATAGTCCCTCTTGAACTCCACTAAATCTATCCATTTTTGGAGGTAGGATTTCAACCTTAAACTGTAGGCGGCGAATAGCTCTCCCGGCTCTCGTCTTGACGATCTAAACTTCTTCCGATATGTTTGTGCTGTGATCTCATAATGCTTCATCAAAGCGGCTTTTGATTCCTCGTAATTATTTTTAGGTCCTGGTGGTAGGCGTGTGTAGACCTCGTACCCCGAACCGAGTAACCTCTGGGCTAATTTAAGACACCATCTGCTTCTATCCAGTCCCATAGCGACTGACATGGCCTCAAAACGGTTCGCGTACTGGTCAAATTTTTCTTTCGACTCGTCATACACAGCTAAGGGAAACTTCATGGCATGGTAGCTAGGTCCACTCATGTGGTTGAACCATGTAAAGATGATCCGCCTTCCGCTCCATCTATTTCTCCCTTAGTTTGTGTTTTGAGTTCTATCTCTTTCATGCGGTATTCATGTTCCCGTATCTTGTTGGCCTCTTCCGCGTCCAAACTCTTTTTGTTCTGTTCCACTTCCGCATCCAACCGCTTGTTGGTCTGTTCCATTTCCATGCGTTTCAGTTCCAACTCGGCCTTTCGATCTTCTCTTTTTGCTTGACGAATTTCCCTCTCTCTCTCCTGTACGTAATCCGTTAGGGCCGAACCAGATAACCCAATTTCTTTTTCGTTGGCCCTAAGTTCTGCTGTTGTTAGTTTAGGAGTGGCCATATTAAAGAAGGTAAGTCAGCAGATAGAGTAAAGACACTTCAAGGCAGTAAAGAATTCCTCACTATAGAAATATATTCTATTATAAATCTCTATTATCTATGTCTATCTAATTTATATATTATCTATGACACCACACAGTACAACACAACCAATCTCTCAACCACAAGAGAAGATATAGGATAAAGACTTATCGTAGACGTGTACCAGTGTGCACAAATAGGTAATGTTTTAACACCTATCCACATTCATCCTGTATGGAACGTGCTTCCCTTAAAAGTCTCAATATGTATACTAATATGTATATCCCAATATGAAGGTATCAATATGCATGTACCCTGCTATGCATCTAACATTTAATGTACCAATATGCAGGTACCCCGCTAGACAAGTACCCTTATGCAGTTGAAGTACCCCGCTGCTCCACCATTTAATGTCGCTTCACATGAATGTGATTACGGTAAGTCTTATGCCTAGACCGAGTTTTCTTTGATTATTATTTAGTTAATAAATCCATCATGAAAACACATCGCTACTGTCCAGCACTGTCTATTGTTACTGTAAACGTTCTACACACGGTCTTCCGTTAGTTTATGAACACCTTTTGTACGCATGGAAACTCTTCGTGAATTATTCATTTGTTTCTTTATATTTATTTACCGTGTCAATATATTCAGTTCTAGGTCATCCTGCCTTTTTGCAATGACAATTCTTTCTATGGTTTTCTAAACTTTCTCTGCACAAATGAAAATGCCTCTATAAATAGAAAGTTCTTTCCCTGGTTTCTCAACAATGCTTTCTCTGTACCAGAGACGTAATTGTCTATCTTCTCTGATAGGTCAGGAGGTGTATTTTAACCTGTGGGATGTATATTAAATCAAGTGAGATGATTCTGCTACTTAATACTTCTTATGTGAGTGCCTTTCTCCAGCCATAATGAAAAAGCTTCCGAAAGATACTCTGACATAAGACATATGAATTCACTCAAGTCTAAACTATTCACTAATAGAAAGCAATGGTAAACGCTAAGCACAAACTCCTATTTCCCTATGCTAAACTATTACGCTAAGGTTATAATACCTTATATACTCTATGGTAATCCAGGAATTGAAATACACTAGCGAATAAAACACTAATATCCCATCTCATTTCAACAATAAGGGACGTGTATTTCTTTCCACACACAGGATGCATAGATATCTCTGCCCAGTTTGGGAACACACACTAAAACAGAAAACCCAGTTTCTACTATTTATATTGGGCCTCCCATTCTCCGTTATTGTTTGATGTTCATACATCAACAGTCGTATTTTGCCGTATCTTTCACATCAAAAGGCGGTGAAATCACGTATTGGTTAGTGGCGCTCCGTCTCGTGTTCCCTTCGTCTCGTCCTCCGTTCTTCCGCTGGTCCATACGCTAGCACATCAATCAGTTTTAACTCTTTTGATCACCGTCTTCGTGTGTTCCCCCATTGGTTCCCCAACCCGCTATCTCCGTGTTGTTTTGTCCGTTGAAGTCGAGGGTCAATGACTCATCACACTGTATCCTATTTTTATACCTTTCTGTCAATGATCTTCAATTTATCCTTTCTCAGACTGAAGTATTCGATTGTTAACCCTTCTCCTACATTGCAATTAATCTTTATATTCCAGTTATCAAGGAATCACTAAACTCACAGTTTTCATGTGACACTTACATAACAAGGTTTTCATGTGTAAGTTGACTGTCATTTACTGTCAATATAGTAACTTGCGATGTGTGGCAGAGGGGTCTTGAGCCTGAGGAATTAAGGCCGCATGGATAGTGCACTCGCCGGGAACTGTGTAGGTTTGAGTTTTCTTTTTGCCTCTCCCCGGACAGAAAAAAACATACTCCACGCCTTACAGAGGATTCGAACCCAGATATCCCGAAGGAGAATCCGACATTCTAGCCCCTCGGCCAGACGTTCCTCTTGACAAAAGCCCAATAAAGCACCCTTTTTGTACGTTTTGAGGCGTATTGTGCCCATGATGCTATACCAATATATTTTACAGACCAATGAGCACTCGATGGGTGATATAGTCGATATCTAAATATTTTCTGATACCTGTTTTAGGCTGGGAATCCTGATCAATTAAAAAAAAACCTGCTTCGATTTGGACTGGAATCCTTTACCACCAGACTACAGGTGAGCGTGTATTAATGCCTACACGGCCTACAGGTGAGCATTGGTTAATGCCTACACGGCCTACAGGTAATCATGTGTTCGTGTCTACACGGCCTACATGTGATCATGTGTTCGTGCTTACACGGCCTACACGTGAGCATGTGTTCGTGCCTTCACGGCCTACAGGTGAGCATGTGTTCGTGCCTACACGGCCTACAGGTGAGCATGTGTTCGTGCATACACGGTCTACAGGTGAGCATGTTTTCGTGCCTTCACGGCCTACAGGTGAACATGTGTTCGTGCCTGCACGGCCTACAAGTGAGCATGTGTTCGTACCTTCACGGCCTACAGGTGAGCATGTTTTCGTGCCTTCACGGCCTACATCACCTCTAGTTCAGTCATCGTTGCGGAAGCTACCTTTAGCTCTGATGACAAGTTTCATGCAAGATTCAGAGAATCATTGGCCTCCTGAGAAATATGTCTAACTTCTTTGTTTTTTAAAGTTGCATATCCTTTACATGACGTTGTAGTAAACATCAGTATTTTACTGCCGGTGTTGATATCTTGGCAAGTTTAACGTTCAGTAGTTTGCCATTGCTTTTTAGACGACCAGCTCCCATACCAATACGTTAAAACCAGCGCGACACGGTCTGCCGCCAAATCGGTCATCGCTGTGTTTCGAACGCGCGTAAGCGCCATTACGGTTCGCATCCACAACGCCATCGCCACGGAGGAGGCTATATACCGATTACACTAACTACAGATGCAATAAGAGATTATTTCTAACTACAGCTGCAATAATTCTAGACTAGTGTTGTCGTGAGAAACATTTGCACCTTTAGAAACATTTTTAATCACAGCTGCACTAACCCTAGTACATTGTGTTGGCCAGTCGCTGTGCTAGCTACTGCTGTACTTAAGATATGTGGAGGAGACATCACCATCCAGGCCTATTCCCAACCAATCTGTTTGTGCTGTGCTGAATCATGAACCGTATCTTTTTTATTAAAAAATGTGCATGACTTTTACGGGACATTGTGGGATATTTAAGTTTAACCGGACCCTTTTACATCCAGCAGCTTGCCTGTCACCTGTGACACCTGTGACTGGTGTCATTAGCCGCTACACGCTGCGGGATTTACTGAGGATGGGATCCGAGCACTTATGGACTGAATGGTTCGATGTGCAATGAGGATGATCTGTCGACTGACTGACTGACTGACCTGACTGACCTGACTGACTGACCTGATTGACCTGACTGACCTGACTGACTGACCTGATTGACTTGACTGACTGACCTGATTGACCTGACTGACTGACCTGATTGACCTGACTGATTGACCTGACTGACCTGACCTGACTGACCTGATTGACCTGACTGACTGACCTGATTGACTGACCTGACTGACTGTCCTGATTGACCTGACTGACTGACCTGATTGACCTGACTGACTGACCTGATTGACCTGACTGACTGACCTGATTGACCTGACTGATTGACCTGACTGACCTGACCTGACTGACCTGACTGACCTGACTGACCTGACTGACCTGACCTGACTGACCTGACCTGACCTGACCTGACCTGACCTGACCTGACTGACCTGACCTGACTGACCTGACTGACTGACCTGACTGACTGACCTGACTGACCTGACTGACTGACTGACTAATTAGCAGCTTGCCTGTCCTTTCTGAACGAGAAGTCAATATTTAAGTCCAATTCACAGGCGTGTGGAACGAACGCAACGCCACTGTCAGAATAACAGGATGAAGCCAGCGAAACCTCTCACCGACACCGAACTTTATGACCCATCCTGCTATACTTGGTTGCAGATGTGAGGCTGCCGTATCGATATTGCACACCCCTCAGGTTTCTAGGTTATAACATAGGAAGGCAAGCTTTGCAATACAGTTCCCGTGGAGGTAGTACTTTGGTACCGGGGCGCGTGAGAGACCTTACAGTCAACTCACACCGATCTCAAATAGATCCAAATCAATTTCAGGGCTTAGATTTGTATTTTTGCGCTCGCTCACTTTGAATTCAAGCGAATTCTATACACACTACTTTTAGTAGCAGTGGACTGATATTTGCGTGTGGATTAACTTTCACTGTTACCAGTGTCCCTCGTCATCAGGCGAATCCACTCCGAATACAGAAGTACTTGTAATTTACGTCCCCGAGTCAAGGACGAGAAGTCAACATTTTAGTCGAACTGTTCGGTGTAGGGGATGAACCCCTGACCTCGGCATAAGCCCACTATGTTAAAGAACAAGCGTACTGATGCATTTGGCCATGCTGACCGGCACATTCTTAGATGACCTGAATACCAATACATCGGACATAAAGAGCTCACATTCACAATCCCTAGAGGAATCTCATGCAACCATTGGCTTCCCGCTACAGACGATCAGACCAGCTTTGCCCCTCGTATAAATAAACAACTCCAGTTTATATAAACCACTGTGCCTAAAAGCTAGATATACCTTTCTTAAAGTTATATAGCTTCCATGTTCAACATTCAAGAAAACCCAGACAGCGTTAATAACGTGCGTTTATAGGAAATTGTTCAAAGTACAAAAGACAGCTGAAAAAGCCATGAGTATGTTTTAAACGAAGCTCGGGTACAAAGAACACGTATCAAAGGACTACACAGAAGCAGTTACCATACATCAATGCCCTGAGAAAATTGGAATTCATGGAACAATTCCGCAATTGATGGAAGAACAGATGAGGCCATGATAGAGAGTACAGAAGATACATTAGTCTTGTATCTCTTCATTTATGAGTTCGAAAGGTTGACGTAGAGATGCAGAGAATTGCCATTATACAAAAATAAAAAGGTGTGGGTGGGGGGGGGGGGGGGAATTGTTTGAATCCTCACATTCTAAAGTGCTAGTTTATGGGCCGATAACTCAGTAACAAGAGTTTAGTCTAAGATAAGAGACTGTACAATTGTGGGTCCTCGTGACTTATATTGTAAGCCGCTCTGGCATAGTGAGTCCGTGCTTAGAGGTGCGAATGCACTGAGGGGCGACTCTTTTTAATTGATCTGGACCCAGAGTTAATTAAATACCGGGAAGTACTCCTAGGAAGTAAAAGTGGCCGGTGTGAAACTGACCACATCACACATGGAGTGCCAATTGGTTGTTAAAAATATGGGTCTATCACCACATGCCGAATTCCACATAAGGCATGCAGTAGGGTCATTTACTTGTGTACATTTATTCTTACTGTGGAAACCTGGCAGCCGTATGATGATGATGATGATGATGTCAGCAACCGATCAATGTTTGGTGATTCGCACCACATCAAATACTCAAATTATCAAGATGAACTTCGCATCATATCAAATACTCAAATTATCAAAATGAGCTTCAATCACTGCACAAAGCCTTCAAGTCTCGCAACTCTTTGCCTGACCCAGTGTCTCTTTATTGTGAGCAGGATTGTTACCTCGCCCATGTCATTGAAATTAGCATATCGAGATATCGATGACGCCTATCTGATATACACATTGATTCTCTACAATAGTCGCAGAATTAGCTAAAGCATCTGCCCTTTCATTCTCTTTGACCCCAGCGTTACCTGGCACAAAAATACGAAAGCGATAGTCACAAGAAATTAAACTTAGCACAAACTTTATACTTTTTAATTTTAACATGTAATCAGTACTATTGTATGGATCAGAGACACGAAGAGCAAAAAAAAATGGGGGGGGGGGGGGAATCAAGAATAAACTGCAAACATTCATTAATTAGTGCCAGTGCAGAAATAATGATAAAATGGTGTAACAGATTTACTAATGTGCAGCTCATGGAGAAAACATAACAAATACAAGTGAAAGAAATGGTGAAGACAATGCGCTGGTATTGGGTAGGACATACATTTAGAATACCTGAGAATAGTACTGGGTGTTTGTAAAGTCTGACTACACTTTGTATGTAGAACCAATTTGAAAAATGGAGTATATCATGTCATTAAAAATGTGCTAAATTATTAATTACATTAGTTACAATAGCCACTGCTATGGTCTAGCGCTGTTTTGGGGAAATGGAAAGTACCAATAAAGTGGTCATTATAACAGGTGTTGGAATTACTCCAGCAGTCGACACCCATTCGCTGCTTATTGCTTCACAGCGAACTGTGGATCACATGTTATTGATGATGATACCATGTACTTTATTTTTCAAATTTGTTCGATATACAAAATGTAGTGAGACTTTACAAACACCCGGTGTAACAAGGAAGCCTGTTTTTCTGGAAGCCTCAGAAGTACAGAAATAAAAGAAGACCTAAAATCACTTGGAGAAGAGAAGCAGAGACACAAATTAACAATACAGAGAGAAAATGACGAAGTTGCATTGGACAGCTAAGAAAGAGGCGGCATGCAGTGAGTTGGTTGAAGACCTGAACTCCATTCGGGTATTTTTTTTTTTTTTTGCATATCCTTTACAGGACATCGTTGTCAACACCAGCATCTTTCAGCTGTATGTTGATTTCTTGGCAAGATTACGCTCAGTAGTTTGCCATTGCTTTCTGAGCGGCCGGCTCACATACCCCGTAAGTTACCGATGCGATGCGAAACACTGCTGATTCTCACCGTCATCACGTTACCTACAAGAGTATACGAGATTACGGAGAAAAGTCGCTAACCTCTAAGCCACGAGGCCGGCATTCGGGTATATGTTTTTTTTTTTTTTAGCATATCCTTTTACAGTACTTAGCTGTCAACACCAGCATCTTTCAGCTGTATGTTGATCTCTTGGCAAGATTACGCTCAGTAGTTTGCCATTGCTTTCTGAGCGGCCGGCTCAGTATCCCGCAAGTCACGAGCAGGGGTCGAACCGCCTCAGTTCTCGCTCCGCTACGAGACTGCGTGATAAACGGGATTACAGAGAGAAAGTGTTGTAACCCCACAGCCAGAGAGACCGGCATTCGGGTATATAGGGAGAAATAATAAGAATAGTCCTAACCATGCGTTTAAGTTCTCACTAGAAACATTGTCTGCGCAAATATCGCGAGTCTAAAATTAATTAAACAGCTTGGAAAATGAACGGGGCAAATATACAACAATCAAGCGTAAAGATGACGCATAATTATTAACCTGAATGAAGCGCCAACACGCCCCAGTCAATGATGTTTTGACTACGCAAATCATTCATTGGCACCTTGCGTCTTGACAGACGATAGTTTGTGCTTTAAAAAGGCATAATAACTTTTACCTATGGCGGTAGCGAATGTGACTGATAAGGCCAATTCGTGCTGTAAATGTCCGTTCACAGTGGGTGCATGTGAACACGTGGTCATTTCCACCATCAGGCACCATCTTACGTCTCACACGCTCGTTGTGTGACTTATCTGCAATAATTTTCTCCTTTGTCTTTATTCCATTTCTGATCTTTGCCCTCCATGCAACACGTTCAGTGGCGACTTGCTCCCACTGTGCATTATCAATGCCTGTATCAATCATGTCCCGCTTACACCCATCTCTGTATCGTAGTAGAGGCCGACCCTGAGATCTCTTACCCATCTGTAATTCACCAAAAAAGATGTCCTTTGGTATTCTACCATCATCCATCCTCCTAAGATGACCTATCCATCTAAGTCTACGAAGACTGAGCATGGAATAAACCGTCACACAACCAGATCTTTCCAGTACTTCAGTATTTGTGATTTTGTCTTGCCACTTAATACCAAGAATTCTTCGCAGACACCGCATATGAAAGCTGTTTAAACGTTTCTCTTGGTGTGAGTAAGTTGTCCAGGTTTCACTGCCATAAAGAAGAGTACTAAGGACACAGGCTTGATAGGCAAGCACTTTTGTTTTGGCAATAAGCTTCCTGTTCTCCCAGACTTTTTCTTAATCTGTTAATTGTTGTTGCTGCCTTACCAATCCGGATGTTGATTTCCTGATCTAGGGATAATTTGCTATTTACTACTGATCCTAGATATGTAAAATGGTATACCATCTATAGTTCGGCGTCGTCAATAAAGATTGATGGTACCCCATATGCACCTTGTGACATAATCTGTGTCTTCTTTTTGCTAATTGTTAAATCAAATTCAGAACAAGCATTGGAGAATGCAGATAGTAGACATTGCAATTCTTCCTCAGAGTGGATCGTAACTGCAGCATCATCTGCAAAAAGCAACTCTCTGATCAGTGCCCTCCTAATTTTGGTCTTGGCCTTCAATCTCTGAGCATTGCAGAGGCTGCCATCTGAGCGTGAGTGAATGTATATACCACCATCCTGATCACGAACGGCATAATTCAGTAGAAGTGAAAAGTATATTCCAAAGAGGGTGGGAGCTAGTACACAACCTTGCTTAACTCCACGCAAATAAGGTAGGAGGTAATGCATCTTCAATACATAGTTTCTCGCTACATATAACTCTATCTGACAGATGTTCTTCGAGCTCACTATGCTGTCCTCAAATTTGTATGATGTCTACCGCATACTAACCTGATTTAGACTTTACTTTCATTTGTTTTAATGTCCTTATTACTATTTCTTGTCTTTTCTGGCTGTACTCTTCATTGTGATGGTAAGTGCGTCTGACGTTGCTATATTTTGGATGCATCCTCAATATTTTCCTAGATGGGCTTGTCTCCGTAGGGGGACATAACTCATATTTGTAAAGGAAGCAACTGATTTGACAAATATAAAAACCAGTGGCACAAGAAATCCTATTTCTCCGTGTCACCTGATACAGACAGAACTATTTGACAAAACACTTCCAGTCGTATTTGTCTCCCTTGCTTGCATACGTTCTTCTCTCTTCATAAAATCGATTCTACACTAAGCGTAGAGCTGCAGGGAACATCAAGGGGGCCTAATTTCTAGTGAAGACATTCGAGTAGCGGAAATGTTTGTTATTAGTTGACAGTGTGATCTAGATATTCTTTTACTCATACATTTCGTTGAGCTGTGCCTGCAGGTGGTGTTGTTTGTTTGTTCTTTGTTTTCATCATCATCATCAAGTGCCGTGCCAGCTGGCGTAGGCGTTCATGGCTCTCCACAGATCTCGGTCTTTGGTTTTCTGGATCAACTCTGCTGCTGATATTCCTCCATGCCACCATCTCAATCCATCCAGCATCATTTCTCTTGGTCTGCCTCTGCCTCTCTTCCCCTCGATCTTTCCAGTTGTTACGATGTTCTCCAATGCCCCTCTTCTCATCACGTGACCGAAGAAAGATGTTTGTCTCTGTCTTATTGTTGTATATAATGTTCTAGATTCATTAGCATATTTCAGGCAGTCATCGTTAGTTACTCTGGCAGTCCAAGGAATTCGCAACATTCGTCTCAGGAACCACATCTCTGTTGCTTCTAATTTCTTCTTACTTTGTTCATTTACATTCCAAGATTCACTGCCATACAGCAAAACTGGTTCTACATAGCATTTCAGCACTCTCTTTCTTACATTCAGTGATAGTGACTTAATGCACAAGATACTCTTCATTTTCTGAAATGCGGCTTTTGCCTGCCCTATTCTGCTCCTAATCTCTGTTGTACATCTTCCATCTGATGTTATAAATGCCCCTAGGTATCTAAAATTATCCACTTGGTTAAGGATTTTTCCTTCTATTTCTATGTCACATTTTGGTGTCACCATTTTCTTTGATATTACCATTGTTACTGTTTTCTTGATATTCAAGGAGAGTCCTTTCCTTGCACTCTCTGTTACTACAACGTCTAATAATTGCTGTAGGTCTGTTGAATTATCCGCCACCAATACTGTGTCATCTGCATAGCGTATATTATTTATATTATAACCTCCAACTAGTATTCCTGGCATCTCTTTGATCTCTGTCATTGTTACTTCGCTATATAGGGAGAAAAGATCTGGTGACAAGACACACCCCTGTCGTGCTCCTAGCTTTATCTGTTCGTAACTAACCTCTTTATTTCCCATTTTAATTGCTGCTACTTGGTTCCAGTAAACATTCTTTATTATTCTTAAATCTTTTCCATCAATGTTGATATCTTCCAACATTTTAAACAGTTCATCATGTTTTACGTTATCAAATGCCTTAGTATAATCTATGAAGCACAAATATATGTCTCTCTGTTTCTCTATTGACCTTTCTATTAGTGTCCGTAATGTATAAATTGCTTTGTTTGTGCCTGTCACTTGTTTTCCCGGGAGGAATGTGGAATCAACAAGCACATCTTCAAACTTATTATCTGTTGGGATTATTGACTGACTTCTGTCTACACTCCTCCCTTCTGTCTTCCCTTCCATATATCTATTTCTTTCATTCTCTCTGTTATTCTCTCAACACATACTCCGACAACAGTTCCTTTCAACGATAAATAAAAGATTTATTAATAAAAACTATGTCTGGTGTATGTATGGACTGTGTAAGCGTAGTTGATAGTGTATTCTATTTTTGGTGCCAGAATGAACTCTGAATGTCTAGCAGCGGTGTCACATCTCGCCCACTCACTTTGCAAAACCACAGGACAGCACATCAAACAGGAAAGATCTCACCCTGGATGATCCGTATGCTTGAGTCTGATGGTAAATCCGTTATTGAATGAAACAAAACTGTTCACCACTGGATCACTGTACAGGAATAATATTCCAGTAAGTTTATGCCTTTGCCCGGGTCTGTTTCATGAAGGTAATTATCCAACATCGGAAAAAACCACATCACCACAGTTCGGCATATTGTCGTTAATGAGTAGCAATGTTTGTATTTGTCTATTCTTTCTTCACTAAGCATACAAGACGTATGCAGTTTTATTTTTCTTTGCTTTCTGCAAACTTATATTACTTTTTTCCTTATTACTTTGGTTATCTGGATCTTCTTTTTCAAAGTTCCTTTAAAAGTATAGTTTATTTCTTATTTGATCCTGCCTAATTTATTATTTGGTTTATTGGGGTATTTGCTCTCCCCACAAATGAAATGTCTTGAGTTTTTCAACCAAGCTTTTCCAGCACACAAGAAGTATGTGTTTATCTTCTTTGCTATATCTGGATAGGAGTTGGAACCTGTGAAAAGTATAACAGATCCAGTGATAAGCTTCTGCCATTTACTACTACTTATGCAAGTGCCCTTCTCCAGCCATAATGACAAGGCTTCCGAAGTAAACACCCACATAAGACATATGAATTCACCAAAGTTTAAACTATTCCCTAATAGAAAGCAATGGTAAACGCTATGCACACACATCTATTTTCCTATGCTAAAACTATACTCTAATATATTAATACCTTATATATGCACTTATCCTCCTGGAATCGAAATACACTAGCGAATAACACACTAATATCCCATATTCTTTCAACCATTAGGGACGTGTATTTCTTTCCCCACTCAGGAAGCATAGATCATTCAGCCCAGTTTGGAACACACACTAACCATAAACCCCAGGTTCGGCTATTTATAACGAGTGTCCCATCCTCCGTTGATTGTTTGATCTACAATCAAATTTGCCGTATCCTTCCCATCAAAAAGCGGTGAAATCACGTAGTGGTTAGTTGTTCGTTTCTCTCCGTTGTTACGCTGTTCTCCCGTTAATCGCTGGTCGCACTTCAAAGAAATCTATGCTTTGATCACCGTTTTTCTGTTCCCCGTTCTTGTCCGTTCGTTTTCCCGTCGGCCGATACGAGCGGCCGCCACTGACCTCGGCGAGCACCTGTATCCTATTTTTATATTCGGAGGTCAATGTTCTTTACTTTATTCCTCCTCTCAGAATGAAGTACACAATTGTTAACCCTCTTCCTTCATTGCCTTTTGATATGTAAGTTATCAAGGAATCACTAAACTGCAGTTCCGTGACAGTGCCCTTTTCTCCCACAAATATATACTGTTCTTCACTAATTTCCGTTTTTATGTTCTTTTTGTTTCTTCTCATTATGATTCTAAGTAGAAGCTTAGTGATATGGTTTATGAGGTTAATTGTACGAAAATCTTCACAATCAATTGCTCCTGGTCTTTTTGGTATAGCTATAAATACAGATTTCAGCATATCACTGGGTAAATATCCACTACTGTAAATATCATTCAACATTTTGGTTAATATATCTACTCCAAATTCTCCCAACACTTCTAATTCTTCTATTGTGATTTCATCTGGCCCATCTGTTTTTCCTTTCTTCATTCGCTTCTTTGTTTTAGTAAAGGATAATCATCATTTCACACGGGTATCTCTATATGGGATTCAGTAACTTTCCATGGGTTACGGAAATAGATTCTCAGTAAGGCGCTCGAAACTCTTTAGCACTTAACAGATTGAACTGCGTGCACACGAGAATCACACATATCGTAAGTGCATATGTGTGCCTGTGTAGTTATTATGCTTTTGAAATTTAACCTGAGTAGGGCATTCTAAATGTGATTTCCAAATGCTAAAGTATTTAAACGTATCAAACGTGCACACGGGTCCTATGTATTCGCTCTTGTTCGAAAAGACTTGACGTCCGAAACAATAGCCGAGAATCAGGGTTAGTATATGTTTTTTTCTTATGTTGTGACGCACTAAACAGTTCATGGCGTCTGTCGAACATGTTCAACAGTTTGGTTAATATATCTACTCCAAATTCTCCCAACACTTCTAATTCTTCTATTGTGATTTCATCTGGCCCATCTGTTTTTCCTTTCTTCATTCGCTTCTTTGTTTTAGTAAAGGATAATCATCATTTCACACGGGTATCTCTATATGGGATTCAGTAACTTTCCATGGGACGCAGAGGTGTTTCCAAGGCACCAGGGCCGGGTTATATACTGGCCAAGACCTATTGACGCGTCCTCGTCGAGCGTCCTGGGCAACAGGTCCCTTTGGGGTCCTGGCTAAAGTCAATAGGATCGCCGATTCCCCCGAAGTCAGAGAGTGTCTGCCTGTACGGCGAGGAACCACCAGTCTGCACACCAATAAACCAGACATGGGACAACGGATACTCATGCAAACATCAGGTCCTGTATGACATCACACTGATGTTGGACAACAGGATGTCCTCATCCGACATACAGGACTTCGCGTTGGAGCTCAAGCCAATGAACACAAGCAAGCAAGTAACTTTCCATGGGTTACGGAAATAGATTCTTAGTAAGGCGCTCGAAACTCTTTAGCACTTAACAGATTGAACTGCGTGCACACGAGAATCACACATATCGTAAGTGCATATGTGTGCCTGTGTAGCTATTCTGCTTTTGAAATATAACCTGAGTAGGGCATTCTAAATGTGATTTCCAAATGCTAAAGTATTTATACGTATCAAACGTGCACACGGGTCCTATGTATTCGCTCTTGTTCGAAAAGACTTGACGTCCGAAACAATAGCCAAGAATCAGGGTTAGTATATGTTTTTTTCTTATGTTGTGACGCACTAAACAGTTCATGGCGTCTGTCGAACATGTTTTCGGCAGTTAGATCAGCCTCTTTGCCTCAGTAGTCACGCAGGTGGTAAAGATTGTCATGTAGACGTTAGATATTATCATGCGATGGTATAGATGGTCATGAAGATGGTATAGATTGTCATTTAGGTCGTATAGATTGTCATGTAGGTGGTATAAATTATCATGTCGATGTGTGGGTTGTCACGTAGGTGTTAGAGATTGTCATTTAGATGGTATAGATCGTCATAAAGGTGGCAAAGATTGTTATGTAGATAGTAGAGATTGTCAAGTAGGGGGTAGAGATTGTCATGTAGGTGGTAGAGATTGTCATGTAGGTGGTAGATATTGTCATGTAGGTGGTAGAAATTGTCATGTAGGTGGTAAAGATCGTCATGTAGGTA
The DNA here is from genome assembly GCA_014155875.1 of Cepaea nemoralis. Classification (NCBI taxonomy): domain Eukaryota; kingdom Metazoa; phylum Mollusca; class Gastropoda; order Stylommatophora; family Helicidae; genus Cepaea; species Cepaea nemoralis. The sequence continues at coordinate 390,269 of JACEFZ010028289.1, read as the reverse complement.
GTTGAAATTGTCATGTAGGTGTTGAGATTGTCATGTAGGCGGTAGAGATTGTCATGTAGGTGGTAGAGATTGTCATGTAGGTGGTAGCGATTGTCATGTAGGTGGGAGTGATTGTCATGTAGGTGGTAGATATTGTCATGTAGGTGGTAGAGATTGTCATGTAACTGGTATAGATTGTATTGTGCGTGATATGGATTGCACTTGCTGGTTTTTTGTATTACGCGTTGTATAGACAGTCATTAGAGTGGTATAGTTAATAATGTGCGTGGTATAAATTGTGCTGCAGATGGTATAGACAGTCATTACGTGATATAGATAGTCATAAAGGTGGTAAAGACAGCCACGCAGTTAGTATAGATGGTCAGTATAAATTATCATATTGGTTGTGTAGGTGGTCATGTAAGTGGTTTAGGTAGTCATGTAATCGGTATTGTTAGTCATGTTGTTGGTATAGATAGTTACGTAGTTGGTATAGCCATGTAGGTTTTATAGATTGTCATGTTGTTGGTATAGATAGTTACGTAGTTGGTATAGCCATGTAGGTTGTATAGATTGTCATGTAGTTGGTATAGATAATTAAGTATTTGGTATAGCCATGTAGGTTGTATAGATTGTCATGTAGTTGGTATAGATAGTCACGTAGTTGGTATAGCCATGTAGGTTGTATAGATTGTCATGTAGTTGGTATAGATGGTCATATAGGTGGTATCGATTATCATGTAGGTCGTGAAGACATCCTGTCATCTAGGTCGTATAGATAAGCATGTGTGACCTGTACCTCAATGAATTGCTTTAGTCATTTAACGGCGACACTTGTGGATGTGAGGTGTCATGACAGGACTTCAGGAATAACTTAACACAAGTGGCAAGACAACGCAATAGTTTCATGTAGAATAATATTTACTCGTAGTCAAGAATCCCTCCAACTAGTCTTGACGAGACTGCCCCGCTGAGCAGTATGTTTAATTACTCGAGCAGACCGCACCGTCTCCTAACTCCTTCCCAGCGAAGAATGGTAGTGTTTGATGCTCCTTTCCGACACTACTACAACTACTACACCGATGTTACATCAGTGACGGTGTTTTCCTATCACAAGACATGCCTTACATTTCCGACTCATTGATAGGTAAGTTCAATAATTTCCCTATGAGGCGGAGACGGCTCTGTCGTAATTTTCCTTGTCTAAAACAAATGATTCAAGAGAGCACTCTTTATGCATGTTTTTTAAAGCTTTCCATGAAGAATAAACAGATCTTGTTGTTTGTCAATAGTCTCATTTTAAACGTTACAAATATGTCTATCACTTAATTGTTCAAAATTAGATTTCACTAAAACTATTTCTGTACCTGAGAAATAAGTCAAAGCGTAACCTTGAGTGTCATCTTTTTGAAGTCTCCCCCCCCCCCCCCCCCCCCGCCCCCCGCCCCACCCGCTCCCCTTCAACTTTGCGTTTTCCCCGTTTTTGCTGTTGCTCGCTAATGCTGACCTAACTTAAAACCTTTCATCTGGTCTGTCTTTGTTAACTGTTCTTCTGCTCTATTAAACTCTAATCGTAGTTTGTTTTAACTCCTGACCTAGACCGATGTCTCTCGCTTCTCCCGCTTTAATTAGTTCAGCTGGTATCTCATCACATTCTGGTGATTTACCATTCTTCAGGTTCTTTATTTCCCATGAAATTTCATTTAATGAGGGTTCAGGTTCTGTTTCTACTATCATTGGTTCATGTATATCATTCATATCCTCACAATCATTAATATCATACATTCCACTGCAGTATTCCTGCCATATTTCTAGAATTTGTCTAGATTCAGTAACAGATAACATTTAATTGAGTTTGAACATTTCTTGTCAATAACTTCATTTCTTTGAACATTTCATAATCTCTTCCATTCTTATGATATTGCTTATTTTAATACAACAATCTTGTATATATTGGTTTTTGTCCTTTCTTGTGTTATTTCTTATTTCTCGTATTAAAGATTTATACTTCATCCTACTGTTATCGGTTTCTCCTTTCTTTTTCAGTTCCCTTCGTTGTTTTATTAACTCTAACGTGCATGGTGTAATCCATGGCTTATATTGCTTAGTCCTGGTCGGAATTAAATCTTTGGCTGCTGTTATCAAGATTCTCTAACTTGTACTGCCAGTTCGTCAGGTGTCATTTCCTCTTGTACATACATCAAGACCTCAAAACGATTCCTAACTTCTACGTTGTATGCATCTGGTATCTTTGTGAGATCAAAACGAAGTGGGCTTGGTCCTCGGGTAAGCTTTTAGAGTTTTAATTTCAGATCTGCTTCTAATAACTGATGATCTGTCTGCACTTCTTAGGGTGTTTGCAGATGTTATGCTTGATCTCAATCTACTTTGTATTAAAATATAATATGTCTCATTTTTGGTAATACGGTCCGGGTACTTCCATGTGAAGAATCTTTCTTCTTGGGTGTTGTTTAAAAAGTGTGTTGGCTATCGTTAACTCATTTTCTGTGCAAAAGTGAATTAATTTGTCACCTGCATCATTTCTATTTCCCAATCCAAAGTTTCTTAAAATGTGTATCTAATTTTCAGCTCTTCCTTTACCTTTACAAAAAATCTCCAATTATTATTGTTATACCATTATGACCAATCTTATTTAATGTGTCTTGCAGTGTGCTGTAAAACTCTTCCATTTACGTCCCCCACTGATATTGAAGTAGGTGCAAATATCTGTAAGAGAGTTGGGTTTTTTGGACGTCCTTTTAGACTGCAGTGAGGATTCTGCCACTAACTGGGTTATATGCCATTAAAGCTTTTGCGGTTATTTTATCTAAATTACATGCCACTCCGACGTCTCTACCAGAATATATGAAAAGACTTCCATTTTGATTTGTAAAATGTCACTTGCTTCTCCAGCGATGTTTATTAATTCCTAAAATTTGAATATTTAACCTCTCAATCTCAACTCATACTACTTTAAACTTTCCCTCATACAAACTTCTCACATTCCACGTTCCTAATCTCACTCTCCTTTTTAGTCTGACACAGGAGATTTCCTTGGTAACACAGTCGAGATTATCTCCGTCATCACGATTACTAGTACTGGCCCAGTGTCACACTCTTCCCCAGTGTTATCTGATCTCCCTGGCCTGGGTGTCTCGCCACAAGATCTCTTTCTTATTATGTTGTCTTTCATGGCTGTTATGGTTTCTTGGCAAGTTTTGCAGAAGGTAGTTTGCCATTGCTTTCCTCTGGGCAGTGATTGTACTAGTCGGTGGCGATAGCCATTGTCTCTACTGATGAGATCATCTGTCTTTCGCCGCATAGTGCAGACCATAACCAACAACAGTCTGTCGGCTGCTCTCACACTCCATCAACCACCTGCTTCCATGGCGTCACGTAACCTTGATTGGGGGAGGGGGGAGGCTAAACGGGTACTCCACCTTGCCCAAGGTTGTCCCGTAGACTAACTGAGGCAAGAAGGCGTCTTACATCTCCTTTGATAGGGAATACCCCTACACCGCTAACCAAATTAGTACATGGTTTATAGTATATTTGACTATGTGCAACCATACACGTCTAATTCTATACCTTCAGCATATAAGATTAGTTGGAGAAGATATCAGCACTATTGGTAAATTATACATGGCGGGGCGCGCAAGCGAAGTTGACAGCGAACGCGCTGTTTCGACGCTGGCTATCCGCTTGTCAAAGTGAGGAAAGTTTGGCGGTTTATTTCTCCTTGCTCTCAGACTTACACAATCTGATGGCTCTATCAGATCACAAACCCATAGCAGAAAACTGCCTTGGAATATTACACATAGATGAAACACGCAAAGATACGAAAATAATTCAACGTCACCAAAAGGTGTAACAAATAGGAATGAGTGTTCTCCTCAGCTGTTCAACTTCTTCTTCTTCTTCTTCTTCTTCTTCTTCTTCTTCTTCTTCTTCTTCTTCTTCTTCTTCTTCTTCTTCTTCTTCTTCTTCTTCTTCTTCTTCTTCTTCTTCTTCTTCTTCTTCTTCTTCTTCTTCTTCTTCTTCTTCTTCTTCTTCTTCTTCTTCTTCTTCTTCTTCTTCTTCTTCTTCTTCTTCTCTTCTTCTTCTTCTTCTTCTTCTTCTTCTTCTTCTTCTTCTTCTTCTTCTTCTTCTTCTTCTTCTTCTTCTTCTTCTTCTTCTTCTTCTTCTTCTTCTTCTTCTTCTTCTTCTTCTTCTTCTTCTTCTTCTTCTTCTTCTTCTTCTTCTTCTTCTTCTTCTTCTTCTTCTTCTTCTTCTTCTTCTTCTTCTTCTTCTTCTTCTTCTTCTTCTTCTTCTTCTTCTTCTTCTTCTTCTTCTTCTTCTTCTTCTTCTTCTTCTTCTTCTTCTTCTTCTTCTTCTTCTTCTTCTTCTTCTTCTTCTTCTTCTTCTTCTTCTTCTTCTTCTTCTTCTTCTTCTTCTTCTTCTTCTTCTTCTTCTTCTTCTTCTTCTTCTTCTTCTTCTTCTTCTTCTTCTTCTTCTTCTTCTTCTTCTTCTTCTTCTTCTTCTTCTTCTTCTTCTTCTTCTTCTTCTTCTTCTTCTTCTTCTTCTTCTTCTTCTTCTTCTTCTTCTTCTTCTTCTTCTTCTTCTTCTTCTTCTTCTTCTTCTTCTTCTTCTTCTTCTTCTTCTTCTTCTTCTTCTTCTTCTTCTTCTTCTTCTTCTTCTTCTTCTTCTTCTTCTTCTTCTTCTTCTTCTTCTTCTTCTTCTTCTTCTTCTTCTTCTTCTTCTTCTTCTTCTTCTTCTTCTTCTTCTTCTTCTTCTTCTTCTTCTTCTTCTTCTTCTTCTTCTTCTTCTTCTTCTTCTTCTTCTTCTTCTTCTTCTTCTTCTTCTTCTTCTTCTTCTTCTTCTTCTTCTTCTTCTTCTTCTTCTTCTTCTTCTTCTTCTTCTTCTTCTTCTTCTTCTTCTTCTTCTTCTTCTTCTTCTTCTTCTTCTTCTTCTTCTTCTTCTTCTTCTTCTTCTTCTTCTTCTTCTTCTTCTTCTTCTTCTTCTTCTTCTTCTTCTTCTTCTTCTCTTCTTCTTCTTCTTCTTCTTCTTCTTCTTCTTCTTCTTCTTCTTCTTCTTCTTCTTCTTCTTCTTCTTCTTCTTCTTCTTCTTCTTCTTCTTCTTCTTCTTCTTCTTCTTCTTCTTCTTCTTCTTCTTCTTCTTCTTCTTCTTCTTCTTCTTCTTCTTCTTCTTCTTCTTCTTCTTCTTCTTCTTCTTCTTCTTCTTCTTCTTCTTCTTCTTCTTCTTCTTCTTCTTCTTCTTCTTCTTCTTCTTCTTCTTCTTCTTCTTCTTCTTCTTCTTCTTCTTCTTCTTCTTCTTCAGCGTTCCGAGCCATTGAGGTTCTTTGCTGCAGATACAATCCGTCTCCATTCGTCTCTCTGGTTGGCCTTCTCTTGCCAGTCGTTTATTCCGAGTGCTTGTAGGTCTGTATATATATTATCTCTCCACCGTCTTCTTGATCTACCTCGGGGTCTACGGTCATTTATTTCCTGAGTGTAAGCGAGTTTTGTTTCCCTATTATCTTCCATTCTTTCTATATGCCCTAGCCATTGTAGTCTATTAGCCTTCATGATACCAGTGATTAGCGGGGACTTAAACAGATCATAAATGTCTTTGTTGCTTCTTCTTTTCCACTCTCCACTTTGTGTATCCCTAATGGGTCCAAAGATGCGTCTTAAAACTTTGTTCTCAAAAGTTTGTAACAAGGCTTCGTCTCCTTTCGTTGTACTCCAGGTTTCAGAGCCATACAGCACAACTGGTCTGATCAGTGTTTTGTATATTGTGATTTTGGTCTTACGAGACAGCGCATTTGATTTTAGTAGATGGTGTAGTGTGTAGTATATCTTATTTCATGAATTGATTATAGTTTGTATTTCTTCCCTTATGATGTTGGAGCAGTTGAAGATTGTACCCAGGTATTTGTATGTTTCCATTCTTTTAATGGTCATATTATATATTTGTAAGTGGCCAGCGTTTGTAACCATTCCTTCTCTTGAAATTATCATATATTCTGTCTTATCTTGGTTGATAACCAGCCCCATCTGTTGGGCTTTTTCCTTTAAGTGAGTCAATATTTCCAATGTCTTTTGTTCATTTTCCCCTATAATATCTATATTATCTGCATAACGAAGCAGCCTGTTTGTTCCTCCAATATCACATTCCTCCTTTACCTTCCTTACAACTTTCTCTAGAGCCGGATTGAAGAGTAGCGGCGATAGTGCATCACCCTGTTTCAAGCCAGATGTTATTTTGAAAGGGCCTGATTTCCTGCCTTTATATGTTACTATATTTTAAGTGTCTTCCATGCATAGTCTGGTCATGTTGATTAACTTCCTTGGTATTCCAAATTCCTGCATAGCATTCCATAGACTATTCCTATGGACACTATGGCCTTTTTAAAATCCACAAAAATGTTATTGATTTCTCTTTCGTATTACCAGTTTTTCTCGGCAATTTGTCGTAAGATAAATATCTGATCTATTGTTGATCTGTGTTGTCTAAACTTGTCTCCTTTCTTAAAGATAGGTATCAATAATGACTCTTTCCAGTCATGGGGTAATTCTTCAGTCCTCCAGATTTTTATTATTAGTTCGTATAGCTTTAGATGTAATGCATGGCCACCCGCCTTTATAAATTCAGCAGCAATTCCATCAGTCCCAGTTGCCTTCTTGTTTTTAAGTCGTGTGATTACGTATAGGATTTCTTCAAATGCAGGTTCTTCAATTTGTGGTTCACACGTTAGAACCTCTTCCTGTGGGAAAGTGTTACTTGGAGCTCCACAATTTAGTAATTCAACAAAATATTCTTTCCATGTGTTGCACATTTACTTATTGGTATTTATCATATTCCTATTTTTGTCTTTTAAACCATATGTGTTGTGTTGGTGCCCTCGTTTAATTGACTTCAGTTATTTAAAAAACTTCCTGGATTCGTTTTTCTGGTGATTAGTTTTCATATCTTTGATAATATTACTCATATATTCTCGCTTCTGCTGTCGAACTATTTTTGTAGCCTCTCTACATTCATTTCTATATTGCTCTTCCTTTTGGATGTTGTTGATGTCATTTAACCATAAATGTCTGGCATTCTTTTTCCTAATGACTGCTTCTTCATATTTTTGATTGAATCATCTGTTCTTTCTATGCGTGGTTAACACACTGAGACATTCTTTTGCGGTAGATTGAATTGTATTCTTGATATTCAACCAAGTTTGGTCAACGCTTTCCTCCAAAAGGTTATGCAGAGTTTCAAGTTTTACATTTTATTTCATCTGTAAATTTCTCTTTGACTGTAATCTCTTGTAGTTTTTCTCTGTTATATGTTGGGTTTAATCTTTGTAATTTAGTATAGAAAGCCCTCTTAAGTTTTATTTTAAATTTTGCTCCAACGAGGAAATGGTCACTGTGGCACTCAGCTCCTCTATAACTTCTAACTTGTTGTATGTTTGATGCATTTCTGTTGTTAATTAAAGTGTGATCTATTTGATTATAGATTCTCTTGTCACATGATTTCCAAGTTTGTTTGTATATGGACATCCTGATTGTGCTGGGAGACTTCAATGCAAAAATAGGTAGAGAGCAAACTCATAAAACTGTTCAACTTATACACATAAATTATTTTAAGCCAGATGAACAACCGTCTGGGCCGAACGTCAAAGGAAGAGTAAAGAAGAATCTTATGTATGCTGGTGACACGGCCAGACAGTGAGCAGAGGATAGGAAACCCATTAAAGGAAGTAAATAGGCGAAGTGCATAATGTGGATTAAATATTAATATTCAGATAAGGGCAACTATGATAATTAGCAACGGAAAAGAAAGGTCAATAATTTACAACACAGTAAACAGAGAAAGGGGGACGCGACAGTTTAGAGTCTAGACGCTAGCCTGCCGACCCAGCGGCCATGAGTTCGATCCGTATTAGGGCGTATTCAAACGTTTAAACTTGATCTGAACCACCAGGTCTACACAGCCTAAAGTGGGTACCAGGAAATGTCTTTCACGGTTGGCGGGATACTGACCCTCGCACCCACCGAGTGCAGATGTGAAAGGACCAGTTCATGAGGGTTACATCCTTACACATCTGGACTATGATAGAGAATCTAGAAAATTAAGGCAAAGATATCGTCGTGGATCAAAGAAAGTAAGACATTCTTGGACTGTATTAGATGATGCATTCAAATCATTTTGTGCATCATGTGTTACTGAACACATTAAACATGTTTTATCAACAACAACAAAAAAAGGGATGAGTTTATACAAATATGGGTCTAGAACTATATATGCCCATTGCGCCTAAAGCAGGTAAAAGGGCACTCTTTCTTTGTTCTTTTAAAACAAGAAACAGATGTCTCTCATCCTAGACATGTAATAACGGATGATGGCAGAAGCTAAATAGACATATAAAAGATCATAGGAATGGCCACACTATTTTCAGCAACAATTAGACAAATAGTAATATCTAGAGTATTCTAGAGAAATCACCTGTCAACGGTGATCTGCTGCCTATACTACCTTGCGGTGTAAGGAAAAGGGTGAATGTGGGAAGAGGGGGGGGGGGGGGAGTGTCTTGAGCCTGAGGAATTAAGGCAGCCTGGCTAGTGCAGTCACCGCGAACTGTGCAGGTTATAGTTTTTTGTTCTCCCCAGATAGAAACAATCCACACCTCACCGAGGCTTCGAATCCAGGTCTCCTAAAGGCCTGCTTGGTATTCTAGCCACTCGGCCAGCAGCTTCTCAGAGAAATCATCCATACATGTCAATGAGAATTGTATAACCTACTTTATAACTAGCGGCGCTGTGGTTTAGGGACAGTGAACGCCTTTCACACTTCCTCGAAATATCGAGTCCAGGGTTCGAAATCAGCTGCGGTCGATCTGGAAGCAGGCCGCTTTGCATAAATGTCGATGGTATGAAACGGCAGTCATTCAGAAAGCCATGAAGAACTTTTAAAGTAACAATTGACTAGTAAATCACACACAGCTATAACCCCTGGGGTTGATTGCCGCGACTTGTAAAGGGCATGAAATTAACAGCTCAGTAGCCTGGGTAATGATCACACAATTAGACAGTCGAATTCGGGCGCTGAAGTTGTGGATATACAGAAGAATACGTCGTATGTAATTACAACAAAAGCAATTAAGTACTGACGTTATATAGAGGTTTGGAATGAACACAAAGTTCATGAAAGAAAGAAATAAAGAGATAAATGCAATATTTTGATCGCATTAAAGAATCTAACAACAACCCATACAGGAGAGACAAGTTGAAGGCAGGCGAGCAAGAGGTATGCAGAGATACATGTGGAAAGATAACAGCAACAGATTGACGAACTGGTAATGCACAACCACGGTGAGATGCAAGAGGTTTTGGAGATATTTTGCAACCTTCGTATGGAGACGTCTCATGATTGATTGAAAACAGAAAAAAAAAATCACTGCAGTTCCTGACTGTTGTTAGGCTTTACGTATGCTAACTAGCATCATAATGGAGTTGAGTGAGTAGCTAATAAGCGAGTCCTACAAGAAACAAATGAAAAACGTACACTAATTAGAGAAATTAGTCGTAGACAGTCGACATTTTTTCGACACGTTATGAGAAGATATGAATTAGAGAACTTGGTGACAACTGGCAAGAGTATGGGTAAAAGAATAATGGGAAGGCGGAGAAGTAAATATCTAGATGGTTTGGCGACGTGGCATGGTTGGGGCAAGAACATGGACTTGATCCATGATACTGGTGGTCGTGTGAGATGGCGCAAAACCACCGCCCACGCTTACTGGCATGGCACATGATAATGATGAGCAGTGTGCTTCATCTCCAACATTCCTTTCATCAAACTGTTTAGAAAATTGTGCAAATTTATCAGATAGCAATTTCATGAGGGTCGACCTTTAAGCCACTGAAACAGTAAATAAAAAAAAAAAAAACTCTCGCTACCAGGGAATGAATCCTTACCACAGAATTAATAATCAAGGACTCTAACCACTAGGACGCCGCAGTTCATATAAAAGAGAAACATTAATTGATTAAGTGCCATGGGGTGATTAATCGTCTTAAGCAACTTCCCGTGTTTGCCAAGGGGTTATTAAAAAAAAAAAAAAACGTTATTTGTATATGCTTTACAGGACTTCGCAGTCAACACTAGCATGTTTGCCGTTATCATCTCTTAGCAAGTTTACGTTTAGTAGTTTGCCTTTGCTTTCTGAACGACCGGCACCCACACCATTTCATAAAAAATAAAACCAATTTGATGCCAAATCGTCTGCAGCTGTGTTTAGAACGCGGGTATGCGGAATTACGAATTGCAACCGTATTCCATTCGACACAGAGCAAAAAACTACGCTAAGCTTTAAGTAGTTTCACCAATAGAAGGGAAAATATAGAAGGTAAAATGAAACCAATCCATACATAAACATGTAACTCATTGTGTTAGATCTCAAAGAAACAAAATGGCAATCGATAATCACCATATGTGAAGAAAATCCATTTCCTGGCTAAGCCGTCAAAGAGAGTTACCCTCCTTGCACTGAAGGTAAGATTACGTGTAATGTGATAATATGTATTGCGTTGTGTTCAATAAAAATCTGCCGTTCGTGATGCCCTACAACTTATAAGCTGGCTTGAAGGCCTTCTGCTTTTAATAAGAGAGGAGGAAAATAAAGAAGATAATCATGAAGTGGTGAGAAAGCGAAAAGAGAAAGTAGACGATCATAGTGAGTGGAATTATAAAAGTGGAAAACAAAGAAGGCATCCATGCCGCGTGAAACAATTAAAACAGAGAAGATGATCAGAATATAGAAAATTATAGAAGAGAAAAACTAAAGAGGACGATCACGAACTATGGAAATAGAGGCGTTGGGGAGGGAGGGGTGAGGTGGGGGGAGAAAACGGCCACAAAACTTAACATTTTATAAGGAGAAAACCAAGATGATCAGGGCGTGTAAAAACAGACGAGTAGAACAGAGAAGATGATCATTACGTGTGAAATTGTAAATGGGGAAACCACAGAAGACGATTCCATTGTGTAGAATTATTGAAGAGAAAAACAAAGAAGACCATAACGTAGTGTGAAATTGTAGTAGGGGAACACAAAGAACACGCTCCCATTGTGTGGAATTATGGAAGAGAAAAACAACAATCACTAGTTAACAAAGTGGATATCACCACTTGTGAAATTACGAAAAAGAAGAAAAGAAAATAGATTATCTGAATGTATGGAATTAGAAAAGGGTTGAGCAAAGATGACGATCCCGACGGTGAAATTATAGAAGATAAATACAATGAGAACGATCACGACGCGATAAAATGAAAAATAAACACTAGTTAGTTAGTTAGTTAGTTAGTTAGTTAGTTAGTCGACAGATCATCCTCATTGCACATCGAACCATTCAGTCCACAAGTGCTCGGATCCCCTCCTCAGCAAATCCCGTAGCGTGTAGCGGCTAACGACACCAGTTCTGTGTTGGTTTATCAATCTTATTTGGCTTCCTGCGTAGTGTTCTTGTTTGGCAACACCTCTTTTAATTTGCCGTTCTCGCAGTCTGACCATGGTTGTAGATTCACGGTCATCACTTGGTTCTCGCAAATGTCTTACTTCTCGTAGCATATTCAGAATGTCAGCCTGGTCCATGGCGCGTCCGCCTTCCACAGTAGCCTTTCCTGCGAGCTTGTCAGCCCGCTCATTTCCTAGTACTTCCGCATGCAAATATGAAATTAATCTTTGCCAGCCGAGACTGCTGCAGAGACAGCATCCACTCTCTTCGGATCCACCCCATCTCTATCCCCTTGAGCATGCCCATTGAGTCTACAGTTTGCTGCCACCATCACCAGCATCGCAGCCAGACCCCGCTTGGCCTTTGTTATCACCTGGTCTATGTCCTCATTATAAGCAAGGCTTCGATCAAAACGTATCCCCAAAGTTTGTTTGTTTGTTTTGTTTGTTTGTTTGTTTGTAAGGAAAGAAGCCTTAGTGAATGTCTGTATCTCGAGCCATGTTATTGCTTTACTTACTGCCATGACTTCCATAGTCAGGCTACTTGTGGTCTTAACAAAAGCACCAGAGTCCTCCTTCACAATTTCCCTCCGGCCTGGGCCGTAAAGGCCCATGACCTTCTCACATGTCGGACGACCGACCCATCTGTGTAAATGACAGCATCACCGTCTAAGGAATTCTCGAAAATCAACGCTTTTACTTCCGTCTCCACAGCAGCCGGATTTTCTTGTCTGCATTTTCTGTCTAGTTGTATGCAAACAGAAAAGGACGTACAGAAATATGTTGGCACTTGTATCCACTCCTCGACAGGTTCTAAGTCCTCAAGTGAACACATCTGTTGAAGAATGTCTTCGGCTTGACCCATCCACGACTTTCCTCTTTTTAACCTGCTGCTCTTCACCTTCATAATTTCACTATGCAGTGGATGGCGTGTGTTTGCGTTAACTCTGAGATAGGCATTTGCTCTGTAAATGTGTATTCTGTCTTCAATTATTGGAAAATCAAGAAGGTAGCGCATCGCCCTGCATGCTGTATATCTTGTACATCCAAGAATAATGCGCATAGCTTCGTTCTGTATCATTTCCATCCTTAATATCTACTTACGGCTTAGAGTCAGGATCCCCATCGAATACTCAAAAACAGACATGACCAGCCCCTCGTATAGAAGACATAGATGACGCTGCTCACAGTTTGCTGCCACCATCACCAGCATCGCAGCCAGACCCCGCTTGGCCTTTGTTATCACCTGGTCTATGTCCTCATTATAAGCAAGGCTTCGATCAAAACGTATCCCCAGGTAATTCATTGCCTCCGTTCTTTCCACAGTCTCTGAACACAGATTTACAGTTGATGTTTGAGTTTTGACAATATGATTATTCAAAGAGAACCATGTCACTGTTGTCTTTGTTGGGTTGACCATTGCCCCAGCTTCAACACACCAAGCACTTATGCGATTGAGTTAGGCTTGTAGTTCCACAGCAACCTGATCTCTATCCTTACCCTGACGATACATTAAATCATCGTCGGCATTTGACAATGTCCTCCCCGGTTCAGGTGATCTGCTCGCTGGTGATTATCACAGTGTACACGTTGAACAGCAACGGAGATAATGGTGATCCCTGTGGTAGGCCAAGATATGTCGTTCTTGGTTCCGAAGTCCAACTGCCACATCTAAAAACTACTTTCCATTCGTAGAGGGCTGCAGCGATCCAAGTAAGGAGGAAAGGACTTATCTTGAGTTCAAGCAGCTGAAGAATTAAGAAATCTAATGGTACTCTGTTGTACGAGAGTTTCTCTTTTTAGACGGTACACTCCCAGGGTAGGTGGAAGACACCTTGCTTTTCTAGCTGACTTGATATTTTTCTGGCAATTAACTTCTCCAGCAGCTTTCCTATTGTATTCTGCATGGTTATTACTCGATATCTCTTGAACTTTTGTGTGGTCTTTGCCAGGCTTCGGCAAGGGAATCAGATAGCTGTGTAACCACTCCTCCTTGATGCTAGCACTCCCTATACTGTTGTTGTACATGTCTGCTAGTTCTTGTAGCTCCATTGATCTATTGATGTCGTATCTTAAGACATCAGGCCCTGGAGCGTTGTTTTTTGATCGTCGAAACACAGCTTTGATTTCTTTCACTGTCACTGTGTCTTCATCCGAAATGTTCTGGGCTTTGCACCTGTCTAAGGTGACCTCCTTGGCAAGATTTCGGCTTCTCATGTTTGTCTGGTTGCTCTGCTCTAGATCGCGTTCGAAGAGGGCTTTGCCCTTGTTCTCGTCAGTCCTCTGCCAGAAGAGGTCAGCACCTTGGAAGTCAGAAATTATCTTATTCTTGACTACCTCACTGATGCTTTTATGTTGTCACCAGAACAATTTCATTGACTTGTCTGTGCATACTCTTTGACATGCATCTCCCATTTTTCACTTTTAAACACCTTTTTTTTTTTTTTTTTTAAATAGCTTACTTTTGTGTGCATCTCTCTTTCTAACTGCATGCAGGGACTAGAATGGGCAAGTCTGTTCTTCTTGGCGTTTTGCCATTTCCTTATAGTACTGCGCTTATCCACCCAGGCTTTCTCCACCTCAAAATTCCACCAAGGTGGCTGCTCTCAGCTTTTTATCCTGCCTTGAAGCTTTCTGCGTTTGTCGGGCCTTATTTTACTCACCACATCTTGCCCTGTACTGTCATACTGGAAAGTCTTGACCGTTGACTTGTGCTGCCTGGTTCTGCCTTTCTCAACCAATATGCTGCAAGTGTGGTGGTCGCTGCAAAAGAAGAAACACTACCGACCATAAACGGACTTTTATGTAAGTCAAATCTACCGAATATACTGACACCTACCAGACCAGAAGATCAACCTAACGGTCGTATTCATTTAGTCAATGGACTGGTTGGTTGGTTACTTGTTTGTTTGCTTGGTTGATTGCTTGGCAGGTAGGTCATTCCATTGGAAGACTAAGTGTTAACACTTAAGTCTGGTGCCTTGGAATTCATGTGGTCTGAACCCTGACGACAATTAGCATTTATCGGAGTGAAATTTGTTTACAGACGTTCCGCCCTGCTCAGTACAAGGTATCATTTGCACGTAAGCTGTGCTGCAGCTTTCTCTCTTTGCCCTCTCCAAGCTCATAAACAAGCGGGTTTTACAAGTCCGGTAACAGAGCCCCACATCTGCGAGGAGGCAACTCAGGATGAAACCAGGTCATTATTCAGCACAGCAAAAACGGGTGGGCCCGGATTACAGAAGGCCTAGGTTCATAATGCTTTCTGCATGGGTTAAGATATTTCATTGTCAACAGACTCCAACTTAATTCCGGGGGGGTGGGGGGGGGGTGGGGGGAAAATTTCCCTGTTGATGAAAAACAAAGATAAACAGAGATGAGCCGTAAAATATCACTCACTGTGCATATCGAGAAATTCATGTGAAGTAAAGCAAGTAATTAAAGAACTATGTCTTGAAAATTAAAGAACTTACGCCTTGAGGTGTAATTTATATATGGTGCCATCCTCACATTTTATCAACTATTCGGCACTCGAGGAGCGATGACGGAAATATAACACCGACCGCCTCACAGCATTTCCAGGTACCTAACATCCCACTCATCTACTGCGACTCCATATTCATGAGGTATTGGACAGTTAGTTCATCATCATCAGGTTAGTCGGCTTCGAGTACTGGTGCTGTTGACGTCATCTATTTATGTTGCTTCACTCGTTTCTCTTTCCAGCAATTCTCTTCAGCTCAGTATATGTGTTTACCACGAAGTCTTTGCCCATCAGGATGATGCCATTGTTTGCAGAACGCCCATTTTCATTTGTTTTTCTATCTATTTTTGACTTCGGCTGTTCAAAAGTCGACTTAAGTATCTCAAATCAAGTCATCAACTTTGTCTATGTCTTTCAATCATCGTCACTGTCTAGCAATGGCTTCTTTGGCTTAGGAGATAGTAAAAAGAAGTTTCGCATTTCCCTGAAATACAGGGTCGAGGGTTTCAATTCCGCCGCGGGTCATCTGGAAGCTGGTTACCTTGCGTTGATTTCGATAGAATGATGCGTCGACCGTTCAAAAAGCAATGGAAAACTACTGAAAGTTAAATTGCCTAGTACTCGTAAATTACAAACAGCAAATAAATGCTGGGGTTGAAGGCAAAATTCTGTAAAGTACGTGTAACTAACGCTCTTATACATTATGTAGCAAGTTCTTTGCAGAAGGTCGATCTCAGTTCCCTCCCTCATGTAAGTTTATGTCTAGGGTGTCTTTAATGTCCTGTCTTCACATTCGTATTGCTTGACCCCTGCCTCAGCTTCCAGGAAACATGCCTTCCATCACTGTTAGTCTAAGCCACTGTAAGTTTCAATATAGCCAAAGTTTTCCTGTTTCCGAGTCATGATATTGTTCATGAGATTCTTTTCATCGACGTTCAGATCGTGTAAAACGGTATTAAATTTCTTAACATTATCGTTAATATCTATATTGAAGATACATGATCATTGGAAATTATCCTGTGTCAGTATCTATCACAACTTGCCGAGCTATACAATCGGTGTGTCTCTGGGGAGAACCTTCCCATTACCTGACATACGTGGGATCCATGAATCCCGCATTCTCCTGCTCTGGAAGTTTTCATTAGTCGGAAGATACAGTTTGTGTACGCTGACATTTACAGACCGGTTCCATTTTGTTGATATAAACATTCCATTCTAAACAAATCTCTAGGGTACACGTAGTGAATGGGAATACTAGGATGGGTAGAAGAGTGCATTTGAATATTTTAGCTGCATGTTCTTTAGTGTAGTGCTTCCCAAAGTGGTGGTCCGTGAATCGGTGCGCGAGCCCTTCTTTGCCGGTCAGCACTTGAGTTGAAAAAAGTAAGAAAAAAGTTAAATATTTTCTCCTTTGAGGATTGTTTAGAACTTTTTAAAAACAAGATTGCTCTTTTCTCACAAAGTATGATATCCACACCGTTTTTATGGTGATTTAATTTTAAAATAAATTGAGCCTGCAGCCGTATAGTCAAAGGAGTATTTATTTTTAAGGAGGAGCGAATCATTTGTTCAATGGGAAAGTTAAAAAATAGTAACCAGACGACATTTGTTTGTTGACGACGTGCGTTTCTTTTGTTTCCTATGTGACGAAAAGTGAGAAAGATGAACATTATAATTTGCTGATTGTCATAAGATGCAGAAGATACGCGATTTTTGTTGGACGATTATAATGCGTTTTGCCATCGTCTGAGCGAGTGAAGGTGTTCGATGCATCTGCAAAGTATTTTCCATTACAGCTGGATGAAAGCACGGACGTTGCCAACTTAGCGATTCTGATGGTGTATGTGAGATATCGATACAAAGACAACTTGAAAGAAGAGTATTTCTTTTTCGTCAATGAGCATTATTAAGACAAAATACAGAAACAGTATGGAAATGTGTTCTCCTTTGCGGGTAGCGCTGTCTACAATCGAGCCACGATTTGATAAGCTTGTAAATAATAAACAGGCCCACCCCTCGCATTAAATAGTTACTGTTAGCTGCTGATCATTAAATCATTTTTATTACAACATACTGTAATTTAGTCAGCTTGTTTAAAATATGCTTTGGTATCGTTTTCCATGATATATTTTATTTTTATTTTATACTGGTGTTCATTACTGTCGGTGTATACGAGTATATACATCTTTACAAGAAGACCTAAATGTAGCTTTGATATTTTAAAAATATTTTGATTTGTAATTCTATACAATAAAATTGTTACTCATGAAAATGGGACTACCATTAAATAAATCATCGTCATCCAATAATATTATAGAGCAGTATACAACACACAGGGACAACACACACAATTACGTTAAATCTTATATTTATATTAAAATGTAAATTGAGGTCATATAAAATTCCAGATTACAAGGAGAAAACATTTTTTTCTTTTTTAACGGCACCGGTCCCTGGTGCAGAAGGAACATTTTATGTCGTTCCGCGAAAATTAAAAGTTCGGAAAGAACTGCTTTAGTGGACTCAGTGGACTCACAACTAGCCCCGGCATTGTTTAGGCTGTTTGTAACTTACTAAGCAATTTTACGTTCAGTAGTTTGCCATTGCCTTCTGTAGGACTGACGATCATACCATTATTAAATATCAGCGCAAGATGTTTTGCTTCCAAATCGCCTGCAGCTGATTACAAACTCAGCAAGCGGGATTGGGAAAACGTGTGTCCAACCATTTAGCCGCAAGCACTAATTAATAAATGTTTAAACTTTATTAGTAATTGTTTCATCTCACCATCTCATCTCATCTCATCATGTTCCTCTTGTACC
>JACEFZ010028289.1:335000-367500 GCA_014155875.1 Cepaea nemoralis | reverse complement strand
ACCAGAGTCGTGGATCAGCTCAGTGTTCCTGTCTCGTCCATGCCATGTGGCCAAGCCATCCAGGTATTTTCCTCTCGGTCTTCCTCTTGGTCTGTTCCCTTCGATTGAAATTATATTGAAATGCAGAAGATCAAATTGTTCGGCCATCTCGTTAAAATGCAACACTCTCAACTACCAGCACTGGCACTGCATCAAAGATGATCTGATTCGAGAGCTAGAGGACTCCAGAGAATAAAATGGATTGACGACATCAAAGACATTAACAATCACATAGAATGATACTAACCAGTGCAACCGATCGGGCTTCGGAGCGTCAACTATCTCTCCTCACAACGCTTGGCGGCAAACGTGGAAGATAGGAATGATGATGATGACCTTTAAACGACTACTAATCGAATAGACACAAACATGTGAAAAAACACATCAAATGGAGTTTGAGTTTGAATCAAAGTGTGATTCGACAAGAATGGGAGTACGAGGTAACGAATCCGACATGTTTACAGTCAGTGATTAACTAGAATGACCAGCATGTACAACTGAAAACATTTGTTTTGGGAGACGAATCATGTAATTGATTGCAACGAACGGAATGGTATCAATTATACATTTAACAGATCTGATGAATGTATTGGTGGAAGTGAAAGGACAGGTAAACATTTGTTGCAGGAGTTTCCAACATATGCAAACAAAGAAAACTATTTTGATGAGATTTCAACAACCACATATTGCCTGTTGTTTTCTTTGGGTATATGCATATTGATACCTGAAGGTGCACGAAAAAAAAGCAACAGCAGCAGCAGCAGCAGAAGAAGAAGAAGAAGAAGAAGAAGAAGAAGAAGAAGAAGAAGAAGAAGAAGAAGAAGAAGAAGAAGAAGAAGAAGAAGAAGAAGAAGAAGAAAGAAAAAGAAGGATGAGGAGGAGGAGAGGGAGGGAGGTGAGAAGGATGTAGAGGAGAAAGAAGAAGAAGAAGAAGAAGAAGAAGAAGAAGAAGTAGTAGTAGTAGTAGTAGTAGTAGTAGTAGTAGTAGTAGTAGTAGTAGTAGTAGTAGTAGTAGTAGTAGTAGTAGTAGTAGTAGTAGAAGAAGAAGAAGAAGAAGAAGAAGAAGAAGAAGAAGAAGAAGAAGAAGACGACGACGACGACGACGACAACAAAGAGTAGGACGAGAATGAAGAAGAGGAAGAAGAAGAAGAGAAGGACTAAGAAGTGGTGGGGGTGAAGAAGAGGAGGAGGAAGATGAAGAGGAGGAGGCGGAGGAAGAGAAGGAGGAGGAGAAGGAAGAAGAGGAGGAGGAAGAGGAGGCGGAAAAGGGGGAAGAAGAGGAGGAGGATAAGGAGGAGGAGGAGGAAGAGGAAACCATATTGTTTCCATTTTATACCTATGGCATAATCAAGATATCACAGACATGTTAAATAATTCAGCTCGCATTACTCTACTGTTCGTAAATTATTTTCACCAGTCAACACAGAATAATGTTATCCATAATTCACTGTCTAATAATATGGGAATTCTGTACAGTCAGTGATACAAACAGTGCAAACTTTGTGCAAGAGTGGCCTTTGGGGTAACAGAGTGGAAGTTACTCTAACAATGTCGTGAACTCGGTCAGAAAAGGATTTGATGTCAGTTTTCCTCGCCTCGCCAGGTATGGGAAGACTGGCAACTTCAAGCCTTCATCATCAAGTGCCTTGTCGGCTGGCGCGAGCAATCATGCTACTCCACAAATTGGGATCTCCAAAAGGCATGGATCAGTTCATGCATTGCCTCACATCCGTGCCATGACACAAGACTCTCAAGAATGTTATCTCTCTGTCCTCCTCTATTTCTCTTTCCACATATCTTTCAGGTCGTCACAATTTGATCACATTTTTTGTCTGCTCATAATGTGACCAAAAATATTGATTGTGATAAGGTGTCTTTGCGACCTTGGATTGCTCATTTGGCTGTTAATTTTCAGCACTTTTATAGAAAACCATGTCTCCAAGGTGTCTAGACATTTTTTACGCCTGTTTACTAATTGTTCAGAATTCACAGACGTATGCTAAAACGTGTTCTATGTAACATGCACGAATTATGTTTGTAGCTTCCAATGACAAGGACTTGTTGCATACAATGTTCTTCATGTGATAGAATGCAGTTGTTGTTTGTCCGATTCTGTTATTTATCGCTGTAATTCATCTCCCATCTGATGTTATCCATGTGCTTAGATATCTGAATTTGTGCACTAGCCCCAAAATAACGCTATTTACTTTAATTGTACATTTAGGCACAATCTATTTTTGAATTTCGCCATGACTTCTGTCTTTCTATTATTCAAACTAAGATCCATTTTTTTCACTTTCTACAACCATTGTATCTATCATTTCCTGTAGTTCCTTCTGACGCGTTGCTGTCAAACCGGTGTCATGAGTATAACATAAGTTATTTATATTATGTCAACCCAGCTTTTGGCCCTACAGAAATGTGATTGTCCTAACACTTCAAACACCCACAGGAGGTTCCTGGAAGAGGACATTTTTAGTATTATACTTCTTCATCTATCTTCACAGAGATTGAAAGCAATAGCAATGGTCAACACCTACTCAACAAATGCTCCGAACACGGACTAATAATAGCAAATAGTTTTGCCAATCCAAAACCTGGTATAAATGGAATTACATAGATCAATCATCTCAAATTGACTTTATTCTACCTAGGAAATCAGACAGAAGACTAGTACTGGATTCAAGAAACTCCCAAAATACAGATGTTGATACTGATCACAAGCCAGTCACACAAAAAAACAGATTTCAACATACAGGAGAATAAGAAACAAAACGGTAACAACACATGACATCAATTATACGTAAAGGGGGGGGGGGGGGGGGGCTTCAGAAAAATACGGTTAAAGACGAATTCCATGATAAAATCAAAAAACCACATGAGAACATCCTTGATGACTACTCAAGCGTAGATAAGGAATGGGCACTTTTTAAGGATGCCATGCTCGACGCACTGGAAAATAAATGTGGAACAAAGAAAGTAGTGCAGGACAAAAGATTAAGAACAGCTTGGAGGATCAACGAAGTTAAAGATAGCGTAATCAAAAAGTAGGTAGCGTTCAAAACTGGATCACAACTAAATTTGATTTATGTTACTTATAGAATAGCACGACGAAATGCCAAAATAACAATTAGAGCATCTAAAGATGAATCCTGGAGAATATACAGTGAATAGATAGCGACCCTTAGCAAAGACTCCCCAAGAGAATTTTATAAATGTGTCAATAAAATGAGAAACCGAGATGCATGCTACAACCCAACCACTATTATAAACAGCAAAAGAAGTGTACCATTATTTGATCCACAACAAAGACTAGCAAGGTGGGCAGAAAACTTTCAAGAACTACTTAACCCCACATATAACATAGAAAACTTCACTTTTATGCCTAAAGCTATGGACTGAAAGAACCAAACTTCATCACTGCAGTAGTCACATCAGTTATACAGAAAAGTCCTAAAAACAAATCACCGGGTCCAGATGGAATAACCTCAGAAGCAATTCAGGCCTGTGGGAAAACAGGATTTAAATGGCTAACAAGACTTATTAATATACCATGGGAAGAAAGAAAAGTCCCAGACGATTGGCAACAGGCAAAAATAGTACCAATATGGAAAAAGAAAGGCAATATGAGAGGGTGCGAAACATACAGAGGTATATCACTCCTGACCCATATAGGCAAAATGTGCGCAAAACTATTGGAACAAACAGCTAGATCCATAGTTGAACAACAGTTAAACAAAGTACAGTTCGGTTTTCGGAAAGGTAAAAGTTGCACTGATGCACTATTTACATTTAGGCAAATATGTAAAAAAAAAAAAACAATCAAACATCGAATATAGTGACCAGCAGAATATTGTGTTTCTAGATCAGGAAAAGGCTTTTGACATAGTATACAGATTCAAATTATGGATCATCCTTGAAGACTACGGGATACAAGGACAATTGCTAGAAAACATCATAGCCATGTACCACTCGAGCCAAAGTGCAGATAGAACAAAGAAGGTATATCATATATGTTCACAGTCAATACAGGAGTGAGGCAGGGATGTGTGCTATCTCCCCTGCTATTTAATGTCTACATGGACAGACTATCCAAAGAAGTAAACCTTGACAGAACAGATACAGAAAATTTAGAACTATTTACTTCAGATGAAACAACTGATCCACAGGAAATAAATGAACTTCTATTTGCAGACGATCATTGCCTGTTTTATAGCAACGAGGGCAGATTGCAAAATCGTATTAATAATTTGAGTTCAACATGCAGCAGATACAATAGAGTATAAATATAACCAAAACTGAAGTAATGCAAGTTAGCAGATCGCTTGGTCCACTAAGTATACAGATAAATAGCACATCTCTGAAGCAAGTTAAAGAATTCAAATATTCAAATATCTTGGAAGTATGATCACAGAAGATGGCAGATTGTACAGAGAAATCGAAACCAGATGTCAAAAATCTAGTGCACTTACATTCCAACTATCACCCATATTGAAACATCCAAATATACCTATGTCCGCAAAACGACAGATAATAAACAGCATATTCACACCAACACTATGCTACCAATCTCAAACTTGGACTTTATCCAAATCACACGTTCGCAAAATCATCACCTGTGAGATGAGATGCCTGATGAGAGCCGCCAACTTAACAATCCGAGATCGAGAAAGAAATGCTGTTATTATACAGATAGTAGGATCAACACCCTGTGCCACATTTATTGAAAGACAGAAGATCAAGTGGTTTGGCCATGTCGTTAGAATGCAACACCATCAACTACCATCACTCGCCCTACATCAAAGATCATCTGCAATGAAACCAAGAGGACGCCCAAGAAGAAAATAGATTGACAACATCAACGACATTGCACAATTACACGGGATGGCACTATCCAGTGCCGCCCATCGGGCTCTGGAACGCAAATTATTCCTCCCCACAACGATTGAGGCAGAAGCGCAAGATGATGATGATGATGATGATGATGATGATGATGATGATGATGATCTATCTTCTTCCCTCATCCCACATTGAGGCATATCCCCTCAACCAAGTATGATATGTGGTGCAAGGTACTCATTCAAATAGTCTATAGAAAAGCTTTTATTTAAAAGTTACCTCAGTTTAAAGCGTTCATATTATGTGCACACTATTCAACTTAACCGTAGTTCCCTAAGTTTATTTTCCGATGATTATTTTTAGAAGTTGTGATGGCCAGTTTGGGGACCAGTATAAGCTAAGGGCATGAAATGTAAGCAGAAGTGTGTAACATCGTCACCTGCGCCGGCCATCCTATCAGCTTTGTTGAACAACTTGCCTCATTTTCCACTAGAAGGATGGTGGTTCATTACATTCAGCTGTCGATTACAGCAAGAACGGAACAAACAGAGACAGGCGTAACATAGTGCTTAGAGTGGGAACATGTGACAATCATCGCCCACACGCTGCTATTTTTCAATAGGATACCGCTTTTGGAGCTGGGAAAAACACGGTAACCAGTAATTTGACGGTTAAAAGATTCCATTTGTAGAAGTATTCGTATAGCATGGAATCCATCCATCCATCATGTGCCATGCCGATAAGCGTGGGCGGTCATGTTCTGCCATCTCACTCGATCACCAGAGTCGTGGATCAGATCAGTGTTCCTGTCTCAACCATGCCATGTGGCCAAGCCATCCAGGTATTTACTTCTCGGTCTTCCCCTTGGTCTCTTCCCTTCGATCTTGCCAGTTGTCACCAAGTTCTCCAAGTAATTTCTTCTCATAACATGACCAAACCCTGGGTGGCGGGATAGGGGTATCCCCAATCAAAGGAGAGGTAAGGTGCCTCCTTCCCTCCGCTAGCCTACGGGACACCCTTGGGTAAGGTGGAGTACCCGTGTAGCTCCTAGATCAGGGTTACGTTAAGCTATGGGTGCAGGTGGTGGATGAAGTTGAAGAGCAGCCGACAGATAGTTGTAGATTATGGTCTCCAGCTTCACGAGGGTAGGCAGAGGATCTCCTATTTTGGGAGACAATGGCTACGGTCATCGACCAGTATGGTCACTGCTAGGAAGGAAAGAAATGGCAAACTACCTTCTTTACAGATGCCAAGAACATCATGTACTGCAGTCTTATCGATAATCAGAGAAACGGCTTAAGTGGGTGCTCCATAGGAGCAGCCTCGCCCGGTAGGGGTAGTCATGTGCACCAGGTGACTCCAGACCGTCATCAGGAGACTGAGTGCAAATGAGTAATAACATTGAAAGTAGGAACTTGAAATGTAAGAACTATGAGTGGGGATGGAAAATTTGATAACATTAAGAATGAAATGAGAAGATTAAATATTAACCTGTTAGGTGTATGCGAGACCAGATGGACAGGAATGAGCATTATGGCATCTGAGAAATAAAGAATAATCTATTCTGGTGGTGAGAAACAACAGCGTGGAGTAGCAATTGTAATGGATACAGAGAGATCAAAATCGATCAAAGGATATTGGACTGTATCAGATAGAGTGTTACTTGTGAAGTTGACTGGAAGACTTTTTTATGCCAACGTCATACAAGTTTATGCACCAACAGCAGACAGTAGTGATGACAGCATCGATGAATTTTATAGTGATTTAGAGAAAGCCTTCAAGAAATGCAAGAATTCTGAAGTAACTATCATAATGGGTGACTTGAATGCCAAAGTTGGAAATCAACAGGACGGATGCATAGTAGGCAAGTATGGACTAGGGGAACAGAATGAAAGAGATTGCAGACTAGTACAGTGGGCAAAATAGCAAGATTTTATTATTGGAAACACCTGATTTCAACAGCACCCAAGGAGATTATGGACATGGAGGAGTCCTGATCATAAGATTAGAAATCAGATTGATTACATCCTCATCAACAGAAGATTTCGAAATGCCTTAAAAGTCGCAAAAACTATACCAAGCACAAACTGCTACAGCGACCATAGATTAATCTTAAGCAATTTACATAAAAAATTAAAGAAAGTCAAATATTCATTAAGAAACACAAAATTGTATCTACAGGCACTGAAAAGTGAGGAAATAAACGATAAATTCAACGTAGAGGTAAACAACAGATCCGATGCATTGTCCGATATGGAAATATTATTTCAAGACGTTAGTGACCAATGAGAAATGTTAAAGAAATCAGTCAACCAAGCTGCAGAAACAACCATCCCAAAAATAAAGATAATAGGACGCAAGAACTGGATGACGGAAGACATCTTAAAACTCCTCCCGTGTGTTGCCGGGGCCCATAAGGGAAGCAAAGAATAGCAACACTGCAGCCTACAACGCATGTCGTAAGAGGCGACTAAGGAGGCTTGATGGTTCCGTCGCCCTGCTACTGAGTGAGTGCGTGGCGCGACACTGTGAGTTTCGTGTGAAGTGCTTTTGAATCTGCCCAAGGTTTTTTGGAACGTGACTGCATGTTCAGAGTGATGGCAGATGGCTATGTCCCAGAGTTGACCGGTTTTTGCCTTATGCAGAAATGCGTGGCTGATGAACTTCTGGTTGACTGCCACTGCCATCGACGATGAACTGTATTTCGTGGACTGTGGGTGAACATCTAGGAAACATCCAGATGGGAAAATGGCTGCAGATTCCATCAGAAATGAACTGGGTGTTTTGTGGGGGACTATTGTGTTGACATTCTGGCGGCAGCATTATGCACAGTGCATCTGTGCGGGCTGTTGTTTGTCGAGACTCCTGTCTTTTCCACTTTTCACATTGGGCAGTGGGGAGCGTTTTGTATGATACTCACTGGCACAGGAACGGAGCATAATGAGGACGACCCGTTGCTGTGAAGTTGGAACTGCGACTAACTAACTAACTAATCTTACAACTCATGGAAGTAAGAAGAAATAACAAAAATAACAAGTAAAAATATGAATAGATTCATAGGAAAATTAGGAAGCTATGCAAAGAGGCAAAATAAACATGGCTTGAGGAAAATTGCAAAGAAATTGAATATCAACACAACACCCGGAATACCAAATTAATGCACAAAAGAATTAATGACATCACTAACAAAAGAACACACACATCAACGGGTGGCCTAAAAACCAAAGATGGCAAAATCATAATAGAAAAACATCAGATTTTATACGCGTGGTCAGATTATGTGAAAGACCTTTATGATGATACAAGAGAAGAACAATATGACCATCGGAATAATAATGAAGGACAATCAATTTTGAAGATAGAAGTTCAGAATGCTCTTAACCATATGAAAACTGGCAAGACCCCGGGTACAGATAACATCACAGTAGGATCAATGCCTTAGAAGAATATAGAATAGATCAAGTAACCAGACTGCTGAACGCAATATACGATACTGGAGATTTACCTCCTG
Source organism: Cepaea nemoralis (assembly GCA_014155875.1). NCBI lineage: Eukaryota > Metazoa > Mollusca > Gastropoda > Stylommatophora > Helicidae > Cepaea > Cepaea nemoralis. The sequence goes on along the minus strand of JACEFZ010028289.1, from coordinate 359,111 downwards.
AATGATCTAATGCTATATTTATTGCAATCCCGAAGAAATCAGGAGCCATGGAATGCGATCAACATAGAACAATTAGTTTAATAAGCCACATCACGAAGATTCTGCTGAGAATTATCATGCAAAGAGTTAGGGAGAAAATACAACCCAAAATAGGAGAAGAACAATGTGGGTTTGTAGAAGGCAAGGGCACAGTAAATGATGTGTATATACTGAGAACAGTAATTGAGCGTTCTATACAAGTAAACAAAGATCTATATCTTTGCTTTATTGACTACAGAAAGACTTTCGATAAAGTGAGACATGTCAACATGATAAGGTTGCTTGAAGATCTACAAATTGATGGAAAAGACCTTAGACTTGTAAAAATAAATATATTGGAAACAACAAGTTGCCATCAGAATTGATAACGATGTAGATCTATATCAGCCTATGAAAAGAGGTGTGAGACAGGGATGTGTAATGTCTCCAGATCTTTTTTCCCTGTACAGTGAAAATATATTCAGAAATAAAGTAGATATGGAAGGAATCAACATTGGGGAAAGATACATGAATAACATTAGATATGCAGTCTTGATTGCAGTCAATAAACAAGACCTGCAAAATTTAGTAGATGCGATTGTTGCACACAGTGAACAACTAGGGTTAGAACTGAATATTAAGAAGACACAGATTATGGTCGTCACTGGGAAGAAGGAAATACCACAATTTTATATACGAGTAGATGGGCATATTCTTAAACAAGTGAATCGATACTGTTATCTCGGCACAGTCATAACATCTGGTGGGAGATGCCTTGAAGAGATTAGAACAAGAATTGCCATTGCGAAGGTAGCCTTTTGCACGATGAAAAACATACTGACCAATAAAAAGATATCAATTGAAACGAGAAAAAGAGTGTTGGGGTGCTATGGATGTGAAACGTGGACAATAAGCAGTCAAGCTGAAAAACAGCTGATGGCCGTGGAAATGTGGTTTCTGAGGAAAATGCAAAGAATACAGACAGAAAAACCAATGAACAAGTCCATAGCATGGAATAATAACCAAAAAATAAAATAAAATAAAATAAAACAAAATAAAATAAAATAGGTAGTTAGCTCAAAACAATATATTCTCTTAGTAATTACAGAAGTCAGAAACAATATGTTATGTGATTTATTGCCTGGCATATTTCGTTTCAAACTATAAATTCACTCCAAAATAAATGAATAAAATAACTTATAGCTCAAATATATCGAAGCATTATATATTAGTCGATTCCAGCTGTTACTATGTAAACAGAAGGGCTTTCTTATATGTGCTAGACTTCCGTGTGGATATAACGTTCTACATATTCACGCAAGGTCAGGGACAATGTACATCATATTTCAGCAAAAGTATCATTCATTATTTCACATAAAATGATATATAACTCTGCAGTATGAACATGACGAAATGCAGCGACATATGCCTGACAAGAAAGCCTGCAATATTTTATTTATGGCATGTGTGGTTAAACTGAATAATTCTTTGGTTGAAATACTTAACAAACAAATGTTCCACATTCGAACGATACCTGTGAATATGTGTTTTAAGTGTTTCAGCTAAAGTATAATTTATTTATTCACTTCATATAATATACAACTGCAGTATGCACCTGGCTAGACGCAGCGAAACATGCCATGCCATATATAGTGCAGCATATAGTTTGTGACTTTCAAGATAGTTGGTATTTGGACACATAGCTGATAGGGAATAACTGCTTTGTAATTGGGCAAGAAGGTTGATTATTGGAAGTATGGGGGGGGGGGGGGAAATTAGCCATTCTTAACGATCTCTTATATTCGAATGCATTGGATTTTTCGCACCAAATTAGCGGAAAATGTCACGTTGTCACGCTCATACTGTAGAATGTATAAAATCGGAATTTTGCATAGTCTAATTTTCACAGAAATTATATGTTACTGCATTGTCGTTCTATAATCGTTCATTCGTGACATATAAAATTAGTTTTTGTCACTCGTAAATTGATCTCTTTACTTGAACCAGTATATTTTATATGGTAGACGCGAGGTATTCAAAGACGTTATTGTTAAATTCAACTTGATGAACCATGTAGCAGGATATTGATTATCTCATGTTGTTTATATATGTTTACAGGCGTCCTACGAGCTGCCTTAGTATAGTAATTAGTACCCTTGTTTAGATATTTGGCTGTCTATAATCAGTTAATCAACACTTTGGGATGCATCCATCCAGATGGAATTAATACTTCTTCTTCTGCGTTCATTCGGCGTTGTTTTTTTCGGACGTGATTGAGTTGTGCCTGTTTACAGTAGAGCTGCGCTCTTGCGCCGTTGGGCCGACACATCCGACTTCTGCGGGCATTTGTTGATCGGGTTAACCTTCCCGAGCCTGAATTAATACTGTTGTAGATGCCACAGTTTAACTGCTGACGTCTCTCTATATATCCATATCTGTTTGAACACCTTCGGCTCTACATTTCCTTATTTGGCACCTTTCAAAAGTGAACGTCTGCGCCACCTTACTGACAATGAAGAATGTGCCTAGCAACGGGTCATACTTAGACATTTTCTATTTGAGTTTTAATGTTATTTAATTTTACACGTTTGGTCAGATTATGTGAAAGACCTTTATGATGATACAAGAGAAGAACAATATCATCATCGGAATAATAATGAAGGATCATCAATTTTTAAGATAGAAGTTCAGAATGCTCTTAACCATATGAAATGTGGCAAGACCCCGGGTACAGATAACATCACAGTAGAAATGATCAATGCCTTAGAAGAATATGGAATAGATCAAGTCACCAGACTGCTGAAGGCAATATACGATACTGGAGATATACCTCCTGAATTATCTAATGCTATATTTATTGCAATCCCGAAGAAATCAGGAGCCATGAAATACGATCAACATTGAACAATTAGTAGAATGAGCCACATCACGAAGATTCTGCTGAGAATTATCATGCAAAGAGTTAGGAAGAAAATCCAACCCGAAATACGAGAAGAACAATGTGGGTTTGTAGGAGGCAAGGGCACAGTAAATGCTGTGTATATACTGAGAACAGTAATTGCGCGTTCTATACAAGTTAACAAAGATCTATATCTTTGCTTTATTGGCTACACAAACGCTTTCGATAAAGTGAGACATGTCGACATGATAAGGATGCTTGAAGATCTACAAATTGATGGAAAAGACCTTAGACTTGTAAAAAACATATATTGGAAACAACAAGCTGCCATCAGAATTGATAACGATGTAGGTCAATAGCAGCCTATTAAAATAGGTGTGAGACAGGGATGTGTAATGTCTCCAGATCTTTTTTTCCCTGTACAGTGAAAATATATTCAGAAATATAGAAGATATGGAAAGAATCAACATTGGGGGAAGATACATCAATAACATTAGATAAGCAGTCTTGATTGCAGACAATAAACAGGACCTGCAATATTTAGTAGATGCGGTTGTTGCACACAGTGAACAACTAGGGTTAGAATTGAATATTAAGAAGACACAGATTATGGTCGTCACTGGGAAGAAGGAAATACCACAATGTGATATACGAGTAGATGGGTATATTCTTAAACAAGTGAATCGATACTGTTATCTCGGCACAGTCATAACATCTGGTGGGAGATGCCTTAAAGAAATTAGAACAAGAATTGCCATTGCGAAAGTAGCCTTTTGCAAGATGAAAAACATACTGACCTATAAAAAGATATCAATTGAAACGAGAAAAAGAGTGTTGAGGTGCTATGGATGTGAAGCGTGGACAATAAGCAGTCAAGCTGAAAAACAGCTGATGGCCGTGGAAATGTGGTTTCTGAGGAAAATGCAAAGAATACCATGGACAGACAGAAAAACCAATGAACAAGTCCATAGCATGGAATAATAACCAAAAAGTAAAATAAAATAAAATGAAATAAAATAAAATAAAAAATAAAAAATAGGTAGTTAGCTCAAAACAATATATTCTCTTAGTAATTACAGAAGTCAGAAACAATATGTTATGTGATTTATTGCCTGGCATATACAGACCTACAAGCACTTGGAATCAACGACTGGCAAGAGAAGGTCCACCAGAGAGACGAATGGAGACGGATTGTGTCTGCAGCAAAGAACCTCAATGGCTCGGAACGCTGAAGAAGAAGAAGAAGATATTTCGCTTCAAACTATAAATTCACTCCAAAATAAATGGATAATATAACTGATAGCTCAAATATATCGAATAATATAACTGATAGCTCAAATATATATTAGTCGATTCCAGCTGTTACTATGCAAACAGAAGGACTTTCTTATATGTGCTAGACTTCCGTGTGGATATAACGTTCTACATATTCGCGCAAGGTCATGGACAATGTACATCATATTTCAGCAAAAGTATCATTCATTATTTCACATAAAATGATATATAACTCTGCAGTATGAACATGACGAAATGCAGCGACATATGCCTGACAAGAAAGCCAGAAATATTTTATTTATGGCATGTGTGGTTAAACTGAATACTTCTTTGGTTAAAATACTTAACAAACAAATGTTCCACATTCTAACGATACCTGTGAATATGTGTTTTAAGTGTTTCAGCTAAAGTATAATTTATTTATTCACTTCATATGATATACAACTGCAGTATGCACCTGGCTAGACGCAGCGAAACATGCCATGCCATAAATAGTGCAGCATATAGTTTGTGACTTTCAAGATAGTTGGTACTTGGACACATAGCGGATAGGGAATAACTGCTTTGTAATTGGGCAAGAAGGTTGATTATTGGAAGTATGTGGGGGGGGGGGATTAGCCATTCTTAACGACTCCTTCTCCCTCCTCCTCCTTCTTCCTCCCTCCTCCTCCCTCCTCCCCCTCCTCCTTCCTCCTCCTCCCTCTACCTCCTCCCTCCTCCCCCTCCTCCTTCCTCCTCCTCCCTCTACCTCCTCCCTCCTCCTCCCTTCACATTCCTCCTCCTCCCTCTTCCTCCTCCTCCCTCCTCCTCATCCCTCCTCCCCCCTCCTCCTCCTCCCTCCTCCTCATCACTCCTCCTCCCTCCTCCTCCCTCCTCCCCCTCCTCCTTCCTCCTCCTCCCTATGTTGATTATCTCATGTTGTTTATATATGTTTACAGGCGTCCTACGAGCTGCCTTAGTATAGTAATTAGTTTCCTTGTTTAGATATTTGGCTGTCTATAATCAGTTAATCAACACTTTGGGATGCATCCATCCAGATGGAATTAATACTTCTTCTTCTGCGTTCATTCGGCGTTGTTTTTTTCCGGACGTGATTGAGTTGTGCCCGTTTACAGTAGAGCTGCGCTCTTGCGCCGTTAGGCCGACACATCCGACTTCTGCGGGCATTTGTTGATCGGGTTAACCTTCCCGAGCCTGAATTAATACTGTTGTAGATGTCACAGTTTAACTGCTGACGTCTCTCTATATATCCATATCTGTTTGCACACCTTCGGCTCTACATTTCCTTATTTGGCACCTTTCAAAAGTGAACGCCTGCGCCGCCTTACTGACAACGAAGAATGTGCCTAGCAACGGGTCATACTTAGACATTTTCTATTTGAGTTTTAATGTTATTTAATCGTCTAATTTCATGTCTTTCTTTAGGTTTGTGTGTGATGTTCCTGAGGAATATTACTATAATCGAAATGTCGATTCGTTGTGTCGGAGTATCTTTATTTTTATTTTATTAATTTGGGGATTTTCCCCCTTTGATTTGCGTGTGCTTTTATGGAGTTCGTTGTAAGGAATGTACACCGTGTTTGTGTTTAGTATCTCTAACTCTTTTTGCAGTAGTTACAAGCACCCAACATTGTATTTCCTATTGTTATATCCTGCTGCAGCCGTCCGTTACTTCTCTTATCTATAAGCAAATACCCTGGTGTGACAGCGTGTTTTTCCCGACTGTTACGACTATGAGATGAACCTAGCCTTAAATGGGTTCCGTTAAATTTTAAGAATTTGTTGAAACATGTCTGAAAATAAAGGGGACGAAGAAGGGCACTGACTATCCTACCTATTTATGTCGGGACAGAATGTGTGAAGCTTTATCACTTGAAACCCCATTAGCATTACTTCTGAATGGACTACGAAAGTCCTAGTGTTTGTGTGGGTTAATTGTACCAATACAAATGTCGGAATTCTCAATGTTTTAAACTATGTTTCTCCAGCACCTTGCCATCGTATTTGGATAATAACTACCAAATTCATATCCATTCTGTTTATTTTCTTTAAAAAAAAAATGTTTTCTAACTTTCCATTCTTAAATTCCAAGTATCAACATGCAAATAGCATACAGTCTCAAGGTGATAGGGTATCATCTGTATAGCACACGATGCTCCTTACTGGACGAAGCCGTTAACGTGATCGAAATTGTTCTGAAGCATGATTAACTAGAGATAAAAATATATAGTTGTGGTTTCTCCTTGTATCCCGCCTGTTTGTGTATGGTCTACTCCACTAGTCTGTGTCTAAAAAAAAATACCTTGCACAAGATCAAGGGGAGGGGGATTATATTCCGCGCCTACTATCCGACGGTGGTCATGCCACTGAGTGTTGAGATATTTTAAATATATAGCTGCCCCACCACCTCTCAATGACCACGGCCTGTGATGGTCCATGGCTGTTTTTCAACATATAACTTGTAGAAATCAATATATAGAGGTCACTCTAGCATCCGCCACCTTGTTGAGGCGACCACTCTAGCATCCGCCACCTTGTTGAGGCGACCACTCTAGCATCCGCCACCTTGTTGAGGCGACCACTCTAGCATCCGTCACCTTGTTGAGGCGACCACTCTAGCATCCGCCACCTTGTTGAGGCGACCACTTTAGCATCCGCCACCTTGTTGAGGCGACCACTCTAGCATCCGCCACCTTGTTAAGGCGCCCACTCTAGCATCCGCCACCTTGTTGAGGCGACCACTCTATCATCCGCCACCTTGTTGAGGCGACCACTCTAGCATCCACCACCTTGTTGAGGCGACCACTCTAGCATCCGCCATCTTGTTGAGGCGACCACTCTAGCATCCGCCACCTTGTTGAGGCGACCACTCTAGCATCCGCCACCTTGTTGAGGCGACCACTCTAACATCTGCCACCTTGTTGAGGCGACCACCTAATAGTAAGACAGGCCACATTACGAAAAAATACAAAAACTAGATTATGGTGTGATAACTGTAATGATTTGAGGAAGGAGAGATAGAGGAAGGTAAAGAGAGAAAATTCTTGATATTTATATATACAAAATAACAATAAAGAATGAAACTAACGCTAGACGAAGATCACAATCATACAAGTCTGTGTTCCCTGCAGTGACAATTTTGGCGAAATAAAAAAATTAAAAAAAAAACAATTTTCCTAGCACGTGTCAGACATCCTAAACAAAGACAGAAAAAAGAATGACTTGATTGTAATGGGATATTTTAACGGAAAGGTGAGAAACAAAACACGTAACACAGGAAACAAGTCTGAGTTTTTCCAGCCAGACATCACAAGGGCGAGGTGCTATCAATCTTTGTCTGCAACATGACTTAATAATAGCTAACACCGTTTCCAAAATTTAGTTACATATCCTTCACATGACGTTGCAGTGAACACCAGCATTTTTTGATGTTGTGATCTCTTGGCAAATTTACGCTCAGTAGTTTGGATTGCATTCTGAACAACTGACACCCATACAATTTCCTAAAAATCCAACGCAAGGCGGTCTGCTGCCAAATAGCCCGGAGCAGGCTCCGTGGCGAAGGTGTTAGCTAATAGCTAACACCGTTTCCAGCATATGAATAATAACAAATATTGAATATCCTTCACAAGACGATGCTATCACCCCCAACAACATGTTGATTCTCTAGGTAATTTTATGTTTAGTACTTTGACATTGCTTTCTAAACCGACGAAAGGGCTGATGTATCTACTTCACAGTCAACGAACCGGAAGTTTCAGAGTTATCCTTTCGCAAAAGGTGATTGCTTTCTTGCATATATCTATCCAATTAAAAACCGTGTATTAACAAAATAACGCTTGCCAATACACCATATATTAATCAAATAAAGACATATTCAAACCAGTGTAATATAAACAGAGGAGGAACACAGCGTCAGAATCACTCCAGAGATCAGCATAGATGCTGATTATCAACCAGATATAGACTCAAACAGAATCATCATCATCAAGTACCATGCCGGCTGGTGTAGGCGTTCATAACTCTTCATAGACCTCGATCTTTGGTTTCCTGGATCAACTATTGATGATATTCCTCCATGCCACCGTCTGAATCCATCCAGCATCATTTCTCGTGGTCTGCCTCTGCCTCTCTTCCCCTCGTTCTTTCCAGTTGTCACGATGTTCTCCAATGCCTCTCATCTCATCACATGACCGAAGAAAGCTGTTTGTCTCTTTTTTATTGTTGTATATAATGTTCTAGTCTCATTTGCCTCTTCTAGGCAGTCGTTGTTAGTTATAGTGTTTTTTTTTTTGGTTGTTGCCTCAATATAAAATTCAATATCTCAGTAACCATCTGAGGTAAAATGATGAGACTTAGTATATAACCTTATCATTATGTCCACCCAACAAAAAATTTTTTGTCCTGGAGATTTTACAGCAGATTTCAAAGTTAGTTTATATGCGGTATATTAATTACGATTTAGAGATTACGTCCATGATTTTAACAGTATTACAGCTTCACCAAGAGACGTCCCGGCAGATTTTGAAATTTTCACGTGATTTCCGTTTTGAAACAAACAGCGCGAAGATTCAGAGGTGTCTCCAAATGGGGGTTCTTTCATGAAACGTGATTATATAAATACACTAGCTGACAAGGCCCGGCTTCTGGCGGGGATCTATCTTTCTATCTATCTATGTCTCTATCTATATCTCTATCTATCTATCTATCTATCTATCTACCTATCAATCTATCTATCTATCTATCTATCTATCTATCTATCTATCTATCTATCTATCTATCTATCTATCTATCTATCTGTCTGTCTGTCTGTCTGTCTGTCTGTCTGTCTGTCTGTCTGTCTGTCTGTCTGTCTGTCTATCTGCCTGCCTGCCTGCTTGCCTGCCTGTCTGCCTGCCTGCCTGCTTATCTATCTATCTATCTATCTATCTATCTATCTATCTATCTATCTATATATCTATCTATCTATCTATCTATCTATCTATCTGTCTGTCTGTCTGTCTGTCTGTCTGTCTGTCTGTCTGTCTGGCCGTCCGTCCGTCCGCCCGCCCGCCCGCCCGCCCGCTCGACTGCCTGCTTATCTATCTATCTATCTATCTATCTATCTATCTATCTATCTATCTATCTATCTATCTATCTATCTATCTATCTATCTGCCTGCCTGCCTGCCTGTTCGCCTGCCTGCCCGCCTGCTTATCTATCTATCTATCTATTTATCTATCTATCTATCTATCTATCTATCTATCTATCTATCTATAAATCTATAAATCTATCTATCTATCTATCTATCTATCTATCTATCTATCTATCTATCTATCTATCTATCTATCTATCTATCTATCTATCTATCTATCTGTCTGTCTGTCTGTCTGTCTGTCTGTCTGTCTGTCTGTCTGTCTGTCTGTCTGTCTGGCCTTCCGTCCGCCCGCCTGTGTGAGTTGGTGGGGAGATGTGTGGGCGGGGATGTGTATGGGGAAGGTATGTGGGGTGTGTGTGTGGGGGGGGGGGGAGTGTTTATGGGTAGAGATTTATGTGGGAGGGGAGATGTGTGAGAGGTGGGGAGGTGTGGGATGTGCAGGTGATTGAAGGGTGAGAAAGAGAGAGAGTGGGTGATTGTGTGTGTGTGTGTGTGTGTACATGTCTGTGCTTGTAAGAGAGTGAGTTAGTGTGGTTTAGAGAGTAAATGAGTGAGTGAGAGGGTGAGATTATGTGAGGCAGCGTGTATGTGTGAGTAAGTGTGTGGGTGGATGGGTTAGTGTGTACGTGTGTCTATATGTGTGTATGCGTGTGTTTATGTGTGTGTATGTGTGTGCACGTCTGAATGTGGGTGTGTATGTGTAAGTGTGTGTAAATGTGTGTTTGTATGTGTGCTTGTGTGTGTAAGTATGTATATATATGTTCGTGTATGTGAGTGCATGATTGTGTGTATGTGTGCATGCATGCAGTGTATGCGAGGGAGTGTGTATTTGTGTGTGTGTGTGTGTAAGTATGTGTATATGGGTGTGTATGAGTGCGTGGGGATATGTGTGTATTTGCGTGTGTATATTGTGTGTATGCTCGTGTGTGTATGTGTATATGCTTTCTTGCGCACGCAAGGGAGTGCGTATTTGATAGCGAGAGGGTGTGTGTCTGTCTGTGTGTGAGTTAGAGTGAAAGAGGGTGTGATATTGAGTAAATGAAAGATGGAGAGAGTGACTTAACATGCTATTCCATATATGTTGTGTATTCTCATGTTCATATTACCATTTTGAATGCCAACTGATGTTATAATTTATAACATGAACACATGTACATCACTGTAGAGTGGGTGAGAGAATTAGAGAGTATGAGAGAGAGAGAGAGAGAGAGAGAGAGAGAGAGAGAGAGAGAGAGAGAGAGAGAGAGAGAGAGAGAGAGAGAGAGAGAGAGAGTTGAATTGCATCACTAATTTTTAAGTTACAAAATGTATATGTACAATTTTTCTTCATTTTCTTTACAATTTTGCGACAATGCTCACGACAATCGTCACTGTATGTGTGTGTAAAGTGTGGGAGTTTGATCATAATAGTAGGTTGGGGGATGGGGGGATGTGTGTGTATGTGGGCGGGGTGGGATTGTGTGGGTGGGTGGGGAATTTATGTGTGGGTACGTGCGGGTTGTATGGGTTGGCGGGGAGATGTGTGTGTGGGTGGGGATGTGTGTTTAGCTAGGTGGTTGTGGGTGAGTGGGTGGAGGAGGATATGTTGGTGGATGATTGATGATGGGTTATGGGATTGGTGGGGTATATGTATGGGTGGGGAGATGTGGGTGTGGGGATATGTGGTGGGTGGGAGATGTGTGCAGGTGGGGGTGGTTGTGGGTTTGGGGGTGTGGGTGAGGGATGTGTATGGGTGTGGGATGTTTGGGTGGCTGGGTGGGGAGTGTGTGTGGGTGAGATATGTGTGGGGGATGTATGTGGGTTGGGGAGGGGTGCATGATGGGTGTGGGTGATGGATTTGGAGATGTTTGTGTGGGTGGGGGATATGTCTGGCTGGGTTGGGGTGTGTGGCTGGATGGAGGATGTATATGTGGGTAGTGAGGGTGATTGTAGTTGGGGGATGTGTGGATGGGTAGGAGATGTGTGGGGAGATGTGTGTGTGGGTGAGGGATGTGTCTTTGGGATGTGTGTGGGTGTGGTGTTGTGTGGGAGGGGAGCTGGTTGTGGATAACTGATGTATGTGTGGGTGGGTGAAGGTGTGGTTGGGTTTTCGGGTGGGTGAAGTATGTGTGTGAGGGTGGGGATGTGTGCTTAGATGGGTGGTTGGGGTGTGTGAGTGTGGGTGGGTAGATAGGAGATGTATGTGTTGATGAGTGGGTAAGGGATGTGTAGGTGTTAGTGGTTGAGGGATAAGTACGTGTGTCTGGGGATGAGTGTATGAGTTGGCGATGTGTGTGTGGGTTGTGTGTGCGTGGATGGGAGGTGTGTGTTTGTGAATGGGGGATGTGTTGGTGGGTGGGGATGTTTGTATGGGTGGGGAGATTGTGCGTGGGTGGGGAGATTGTGCGTGGGTGGAGATGTGTGTGTATATGGGTAGGGGTGTGTGGTTAAGGGATGTGTGGCTGGAGGATGGGTGAATGGAGGATGTGTGGTTGGGTAGAGGATGTGTGGGTGGGTGATTGTATATGAGTAAGGGTGTGTGGTTAAGGGATGTTTGGTTGGGGGATGGGTGGGTAGAGGATATGTGGGTGGGTGAGTGTGTGCAGGTTAGGAGATGGTGGGGGACGTTTGTAGGTGTGGGCTCGGGATCTGTGAGTGGGCTGGGGGAAATGGGAGATTATGTGGGTGGGTGCGGAATTTGTGTGTGGGTAGGTGCGGAATATGTGAGTTGACGGGGAGATGTGTGTGTGGCTGAGGAATGTGTGTTTGGCTGGGTGGGTGGAGATGTGTGGGTAGAGGAGGATATGTGGGTGAGTTATTGCTGGTGGGTAATGGGACGTGTAGAGGATATGTGAGTGGGTGGGGAAATGTGTGTAGGTGGGGGATGTGTGGGTTATTGAATGTATGTGTGCTTGGGGTGTGGGTGGATGGGATGTGTGGTGGGTGAGAGGTGTGTGTGGGTGGGGAGATGTGTAGGTGTAGGGATGTGGTGGATGGGTGGGGGAATGTATGTGTGTGTGTTATGTGTGTGGTTGGGTGGGGGAGTTGGAGTGAATGGGGGATGTGTGGGTGGGTGGTGGATGTGTCTCATAACATAGTAATATGCATTGTTTATGTTTACAAAATTCATGTGACAATGTTTTTTCCTATGCACTGTTGATGAAAGAAAGCTAAGTGAGTGGAAGGGCCGAATGTAAGACGGGCCTGCGTGCCCAATTTGTTACCCTTTGAAAATAAGTCTGTTCGTTCGTATAAAGTCTGTTCTATCTATCTATCTATCTATCTATCTATCTATCTATCTATCTATCTATCTATCTATCTATCTATCTATCTATCTATCTATCTATCTATCTATCTATCTATCTATCTGTCTGTCTGTCTGTCTATCTGTCTGTCTGTCTGTCTGTCTGTCTGTCTGTCTGCCTGCCCGCCCTGCCTGCCTGCTTATCTATCTATCTATCTATCTATCTATCTATCTATCTATCTATCTATCTATCTATCTATCTATCTATCTATCTATCTATCTATCTATCTATCTATCTATCTATCTGTCTGTCTATCTGTCTGTCTGTCTGTCTGTCTGTCTGTCTGTCTGCCTGACTGCCTGTCTGCCTGCTTATCTATCTATCTATCTATCTATCTATCTATCTATCTATCTATCTATCTATCTATCTATCTATCTATCTATCTATCTATCTATCTATCTATCTATCTATCTATCTACTTGCCTACCCGCCTGCCTGCCTACCTGCCTGCCGGCCGACCGACCGACCGACCCACCCACCCAGTCAGCCAGTCAGCCAGTCAGCCAGCCAGCCAGCCAGCCAGCCAGCCATCCACCCACCCACCCACCTACCTTTCTGCCTACCTACCTACCTACCTGCCTGCCTGCCTGTCTGTCTGTCTGTCTGTCTGTCTGTCTGAGTGTCTGTCTGTCTGTCTGTCTGTCTGTCTGTCTGTCTGTCTGTCTGTCTGTCTGTCTGTCTGTCTGTCTGTCTGTCCACGCTATTAAATATTGATAAAAGTTACTGGAAAAAATGTCAGGACCATGTGTTGAAAGAGGAAGAGGACTATTGGAGAAAGGATGGATTGAAGGTTGTATGTTCGATTCCGGGCCGCGTCCTTCATTTCAAGAGTGCATTTTTTTCGGACACTCCCGAGGGTCGTCGCTGGAGCTATGGAGTTCGTGCTTTGTGCGACGCTTTCCGGGCTGCGGAAAGAAACTGAGCCATATGGGATAAAAACCAGGTGCAATGCAGCCGACCCTGTCGATTGTAAGCTACTTCTTTCATTGCACCCACTCCCATACGAATCCGGATACGCCTTTGTTTGTCATCTGAATTTGCAGGTCCCCATTACCGTAAACATAACTTTTGTAGCGAGAAATCACTAGTTGTTAAGCAAAACATCAAAGGAATGTCGCCGCTTTCAATGATTTAAGTTGTTTTTGGACCTATCAAAGACATATTCCTTGGGTGGGGGTAAATATAAGACGGCTGGAAAAATTGTATAACGATGCAACAGACAGTTTTCAAAATAATTGATCGTGAATGAAGGCAAACAAATGTGGACATACTATACCTTGGCAGTCCAAGGAATTCGCAACGTTCGTCTCAGGAACCACATAACTAATTTGCTCATTTACATCCCACGATTCACTGCCATACAGCAAAACAGGTTCTATATAGCACTTCAGCACTCTCTTTCTTACATTCAATGATAATGACTTCATTTTCTGAAATGCAGCTTTTGTTTTGCCCTATTCTGCACTTAATCTCTGTTGATCATATTCCATCTGGTGTTATAAATGCCCCTAGATATTTAAAACTATCCATCTGGTAAAGAATGTTCCCTTCTATTTCCATTTCGCGTTTTAATGTCACCTATTACCCCCTTTAATATCACCATTGTTACTGTTTTCTTAATATTCAAGTAGAGTCCTTTCTTAACACTCTCCGTTACTACAATGTCCAAAAATGGCTCTATATATTTTGCATTATCCGCCACCAATACTGTGTCATCTGCATAGCGTATATTGTTTATATTATAACCTCCGATTAGTATTCCTGGCTTCCCTTTGATCCGGTGACAAGACACATCCCTGTCGTACTCCTAGCTTTATTTGTTCAGAATTGCGCTCTTTATTTCCCATTTTAATTGCTGCTACCTGGTTCCAGTAAATAGTCTTTATTATTCCCATTAATGTTAATATCTTCCAACATTTTAATCAGTTCATCATGTTTTACTTTATCAAATGCCTTAGTATAATCTATTAAGTACAAATATGTGTCTTTATGTGTCTCTACTGATCTTTAGCGTCCGTTGTGATATATTGCATTGTTTGTACCCGTCCCTTCCACAAATCCATACTGTTCTTCACTAATTTCCATTTTTATTTTCTTTGTTGGTTCTTCTCATTATAATTCGGAGTAGAAGCTTAGTAACATGGTTTATGAGGTTGATTGTTCGAAAATCTTCGCATTCAATTGCTCCTGGTCTTTTTTGTATAGCTATAAATACAGATATCAGCATATCGCTCAGTAGATATCCACTGTTGTAAATACCATTCAATAGTTTGGTTAATACATCTACTCCAAATTCTCCAAGTACCTCTAATTCTTCTATTGTGATTACATCTGGCCCAGGTGTTATTCCTTTCTTCATATGTTTGACAGCGTCAGCGACTTCTTCTTTTATAATAAGCGGACCCCGGGAAGGTTAACCCGGACAACAAATGCCCGCATAAGTAGGATGTGTCGGCCTAACGGCGCAAGAACGCATCTCTGCTGTAAATAGGCACAACGCAATCACGTCCGAAAAAATCTCAGGATGAACGCAGAAGAAGAAGAAGAATAGGCGCACCTGCTAAGTTATTTCTTCTGTTAATTTTTCCCTTTCTTCGTCAGACAATTGTTTTATATACTCATTCCACCTCTTCAGCATAGCACCTTCCTCCAATAATATCTTTACTGTTTATTTATTTATTTATTTATTTAATTAATTATTTATTTAAAAAAAAATTTAAACACTGTATTTATTCTTATTTTTCTTCCTGTGAGCTCTCTGATTTGTCCGTGCATATTTTTGTATCTTTAATAGAATTTAATTCAACGTTCTTGCATTGCTAGGTTAACCTAATTTTTATTGTTTTGTTTTTCTTGCTTTTCCATCCTGTTTCAGGATATTGCGGTCAACACCAGCATCTTTCAGCTGTATGTTGATTCCTAGGCTAGATTGCGCTCATCAGCACGCCACGACTTTCTGAGCGACCAGCTCCATACTCTCATACGTCACTTTTGCGATTCGAACCACTGCTAATTTTCGTCGCGTCACGTGACGAGAGTATTCGGGGTTAGCGGAGAAAGCTACTAACCCCTCGGCCATGGAGCCGGCCCCATAATTTTTATTGCCCTCACACAATTATCTCTTATTTCTTTATTTATCTTAGAATATTCTTGTTTGTCATATTTACTCTGTTTTCTTTTAACCATAAACTTTAAGATTTCTTCATTCATCCATTATTTCTTAGCTTGTTGGCTTCTCTTCGGTAATATTTCTTTGCTTGTTTGATGAATGGAGTACCTTAACATTTCCCATTGTTCGTGTATACTCTGTATTGCATTTGTGTTGCTATTGCATTGTACCTATTTTTCACAGTCACTATGTGCATTTTCTTAAATTGCTTTATCTACCTTCTACACCACTTTATTAAGTCTCATGTTCTTAAACACTTTTTGCCATCTCTTCAGTCCTGCTTTTATTTGTCCACATATTGGAACTTGACCACTATTACAGTCAGCACCCGGCATGTTTTTACATTAATGAATGCATTTCTAAACCTGTTATTAATAAGGTAGTGATCCCTTCCAATAAGTATGTAGTCAATTTTGTTTGAGTATTTTCTTATTAGGGCTTGTCCATGTGTAAAATCGTCTTTAATGGTGCTTAAACCAGGTGTTTCTGGTAATCATGTCATTGATATTGGCCCATTCTATTAGCTTCTCACCTCTTTTATTATTTTGTACCTAAAGCATAATTCCCCACTACATTCTCAATTTTTCCCTTTTCTACTTTTGCAAAAAAATCTCCTAGTATTATTTTTATTTCTTGTGATCTAATTTGAGACATCGCCATTTCTACTTCATCGTACACATGTTGTATTTCTTCATCGCTACTGCCCATTGTTGGTGCGTATGCTTGTACAATATTTGTATCTATTGTTTTGCCTTTGATAGTGACCATAATACATCTATCTGAAATTCACCAGTAATCATTAATTAACTTGGCTGTTTTTAAAAAAAATCAGATTTTAGCCCTATTCATTTTTCTTGTGCATCCCCTCCAGAACAAAATATTGTGTCTTTGTCTGTTATAATTTTGCCCGATCCCTTCCATCTCATTTAACTTATGCCTAGGATATTCATTTCCATGCTTTCCATTTCACTTATAACATTGTTCAACTTTCCATGCGCATTTAACGTCCTAACAATCCATGTACCTATTTTAAATATATATGTTTTAGTTATGATTTTGCCATCAGTAGCTGGATGGCGGTCTGGTGTTACTTGTGACTCATGGCTGTCCCTACCGGATGATGATTACAGGTAAAGCAACAGTGAACTGAAAGAACAAACACGATTACACATCTGCACAAATTAGATGATGAAATCTTCAGAGGGAAAAAAAAAACATCAACTAAGAAATGACATCGTTATAAAAGAATTACATTGCAGATATTGGAAGTGTTGAACGCGACTGGAACACCTTCAAATCCACCAAAAACCATCAAACCAATTAATGTTTGGCAATATAAGAATAGAATAAAACTTGAACACCGTGATAAAATAATGAAATTAAAGAGGCAGTACTTTTAGTCACAAGACTGTAAGCAGAATGCCCAAGAGAGGGTGTATAATAGCGTTAAAGCAATGAGAGTGCGATATTAACCTTATAAACCCACATACAAAATAATGATACAGCTGGGAAACCAATATTAAGTTACTATCGACGAACTGTCACGTGCGAAGATTATTTTCAAGAACTGAATCCATCTGGAAGTCGTAGTAGCTATTTCCACACATCGAAAGAAAAATAACAAGAATTAATTATATTACAGACAGAAATCGAAAACGCAGTAACAGTCCTAAAAACAAATTGTCAGGTATAGATGGGATAACAGCTGTAGCAATCAGAGCGTGTAGTGAGACTGGATTCAGATGGCTTACGTGAGTATTTACAGCATCATGAAAATAATGGAAAAGACCTGGAGAGTGGCGAATGGTAAAATAGTTCCAGTGTGGAAGAAAGGTCGCACACCACAGTGCCACAAATACAAGGTAATAGTATTACTAAATCAGAGGGGGGTCAGCATGGTTGAATGGATAAGAACGCCCGTTCTTAAAATACCAGTGTGCTGATGGCGAGGAAGCGGATTTAGCCTCTATATAGGTCAGTTGGACTAATATGTTGACTTCTCGACGTGACTTAGTCACGTAAATTACAAGTATGTTTGTTGACTGTTCAGTAATTTGCTTTTGCTTTCTGAACGGCAGATGCCTTATACAATCGAAATCAACGCAAAGTTATCTGCATCCATATCGTGCACAGCTCGTTCCTGACGGTCGAATCAATATGACAGTAAATGTTGATATAAAAAGTAAGTAGAAAGCATCACCAGCTCCGTGGCGAAGGTTTTACGGACGCGGTTCGTCTCCTGCATACCCGCGTTCGAAACACAGCTGTGCGCGATCTTGCAGCAGACCACGTTGCGTTGGTTGTTTACGAAATGGTATGGGTGCCGGTCGTTAAGATAGCAATGGTAAACTACTGAACGTAAACTTGCCAAGACATCACAACAGCAAAAAATGCTGGTGTTGACTGCAACGTCCTGTGAAGGATATGCAGCAAACTGTTTTTGTTTAGAACGCATGACAGATATCGTCGGCACACGAACGAATGCAAGGAGGCAGCGGTGAATAGGACACCTGTTATGCCTTCGACACGAGAAAGAACATAACTAAACAGAACGCAGAAGAAGATGAAACCACAGTGTGAAGCACCTCAGTGAAAGCCAACTCTGAGGAAGCAGGTTGAACAAGTGTGAAATTCTTTCATGTGGAAAAGCTTTTGGTCGTTTTGTTAAGAACTGATAAATCACTGCAGTGGTTTTCTGGCATCTTATTTCGATTCTCCTGTCAAATCTCCCGTCTTATATTAAATTATTCCACATATATTTGAATTCAAAAGTCTGATCTTTAAATTTGTAATATGAAAGCTAAGTGGACTACCTGTTTAACGTACTTCAAACTTCCTGCTGGTTTTCATAGTTTGTTTCTCACATATTGTATTAAGTAGATGGTATGTGTTTGCACGTGTTCCCAGATTCAAAATGTATTGCTTCTGTGTGAAGAATAATTCGTTTAGGATTGTTTTGCCTTTTCCTTCTGAGTTTCCGTCACTTCCTGCCTCCAATTCTAAATTTGACAGTTATATTGTCAATGGGGGTGATGAATAATAATGGAGATAGTACACATTTCCGCTTTAGCTCTCTAGTTATTTCGAATACATTAGAAAGTCCTTTATTGGTTCTTATTATGTTTGGGCGTGTTTTGTATAGAGTTTTGATGTTGTCTAGTAGATGCCCGTTTATCTCACATTATGTTAATCAATCAGGTGCCGTCTCCACAATGAATTTTGGCTGCAATGGAACTCCAAAACTGTCCGTCTGTCGCTGTGATGGTACATTCTGCCAGATTGCTAATCCTCCATCTCTTGAAGTTATCCTCCACTCGTATCATTGTCTACGACTTACTCGCGGGCTTTCATTATCCAGTCGTCTGCGCCACATAGTGGTGTTAAATATACGTTGCATTTGACAATTCCCATTGTTAATAAATGCTAAAATAGACTGCAGCTGATGTCTGTCATCTGTGTGGTTGAAATGTTTGGTGTTGATAATTTAAGGTAATGTTGAGTTGTTTGTCGTACTCAATACATGTTTCGCTAAGTTGTCGTAAAGTGAGTAGGGCATCAATGAAACCTAGCCACGACGGTACAGATTGCCGCATTTTAACGGACATATATTTGCGGTTTTGTTCGGCAACTATTTTTTGTGTCTCCGATTTAAGTAAGTTTAGAGTACTCGTGTTGTTAAATTTCCCGAATATTTCAAGTTCGCGTTAAAAAAGGGATCGATTACTTTATATAGTTTCTCCCTCCTCGGTTTACGTGTGTACATCTCATGTTTCTGAACTTCATTTGCTACACAGAGATACAGGGTGACTTTTTCAGACGTAAGTAGACTCGCAAATCACGTTTTATGTAGATGTATTTGTTTGTTCTAATATTGTTATTAGATTTATCATCCATTTTTATGTAAATCTTGTCATTTTCGACTATTAAGGTCGGGAGGGTCATCCAAAACTAAAATGATGAAAATTGCATGCTCTGATGTGATATTTCAATAGCCGGAAATAGCCGTTTCCTTGTCAGCGATGACTATTTAATAATGTTATGGAATATTCACAGCGATTTGCATGCCAATGAATGCATGATTGCATTCACCGTCAAATTTAGCATTTGTGTATAAATATTCATCACTCTACATGGGCCGGGTCATTGATAATTTTTCATCTTTCCAACGGAACATCTTTTGTCAACATGCATCTATCTACTCTGGCTGACAAGAACTCGCCGCGTGCAGTGCACGCGCGGTCTGACGTCACACAGATGACGTGAAGATGCATATATATGTGTGCGTGTGTGTATATATAAACCTACAGAGTTATTTTTCCTTGATTTTTCCCTTTTATCCGTCGTTGTTAGGTCTTTCGCACTGCGAGCGCTAACAAGTCAAGTCGCCATATTCTGTCAAGAAGCCTGATACGCGGGAAAATGTCACGTTGAAAGTCCAACAACAAGAAACACGCGGTAGCCAAGATGTGCAGCTTGGGAGCCGACAACAAGAAGAAGAACGTGGAGAGCCTACCAGCTAGCCGCATCAAAGAGCCTGATACTACATCTATTACTGAAGCTACCACGAGGGAGAAGATTGACAGCCCAACTCAGACAAGAGCCAAGAAAACAGAGAAGAAGGAGGAGAAAGACACCAGAGCCGGGAACACCGACTCGATGGGTTGTCAAGCGGATTCAAGTGGAGCTAACAGATGAAGAAATCATGAAGCAGCTACGAGAAGTGAATCTTCACATCCGATTCTTGAAGGCGGAGCGGCTCCTCACCTACTCCAAGATACCTACAACCTTGGCAGTGGTAACGTCGGAGGGCAGCGAAATGCCCACCACAGTATCAATCAGCAAGAAAATACAACAGCTAGAGAGATTCATCCCAAGAGTCAATCAATGTTCAAGATACCAGAGGGCCGGCCACAGCAGAGCAAAATGTCGCAGTAAGACGGAAATCTGTCGATACTGCGCCGATCACCACGCCTTCAAGGAGTGTCCGCTGGCCAAGCTGGACATGGACTTCCGAGCACCCAACAACAAATGAAAGTGCGCCAACTGCCTGGGCAAACATGGAGCAAGATACCTGGGCTGTCCGTACCTGCAGAGACACAGAGATGTCTTAAAGATAGCCACCACCACAAAGACACAATACAACGAAGCAATGCGGAGGTGCGAGCCAGCAACATGCATCTCACAAGCCGAGAAAGAGCAACTGCAAAGCCAGATTGAGGAGTTAAAGAAGAAAGTCAAGCTACTGCAAACATCGGCACCAACCAGCGACAAAGGGAAACTTCTTGCCGAAATAAAGGAGATCTAGCGGAACATCAGACAAGAGGTGGAGAATATGAGGCAGATGACAAAGATAATTGAAGAGATTCTGCGAGACGTCAAAGCGGTAAGAGAAATTCTAACAACTGAAAGGGAGCCAACGCAAAACAAACCAGCAAAAGAAACAGAAAAGCACACAGAGAAACCGCAAGATGACATCCAACAAGAGACCGAGCCGGAACCGCTAGACAAAGCCAGCAGCTCAGCCACGACAATATCCCGCCAGACATCCAAAGAGCACCCTGATGACGACACGGAGAGGCCCCAGTGGCCTACCTTGGAGGAGCTACGAGAGTCGGCAAGGATTGAGAAACTCAGACACCAGGAATTCAAAAGGTGCTGGATTCAAAGAGAAAATAAGAAACCCAAGAAACTCAGGAGACCTGTAGAATACCCAGATAGAATTACTGAATTTGAGGATGGACCCGGCTACACGTACTATATAGAAGACGGAGAGATGCTCCCGTGGATGACTGCAGAGGAAAAAATCAAATGGCAACAGAAGCTCAAACTCGAAGAAGAAAAAAGGCACAAGACGGAAAATGGAAACATCCAAAAGCTCCTACAGAAAATACACAAAAATGGAGACAAAAGGACCAAATAAAAAGTGCTTATAAGGACAGCAGCCAGTCAAGCCAGACGAGCCAGGAGCCTACACCAACAAAGAAAACCACAAGAACAGACGAGCATAAAGGATAGCCGCCGACCGATCCTCCAGCAGACGTCACAGACACAAACCAACATAATCAGTCCGAGATAGGACTCACAAGACAAGAATTAGGGTGAATAAACCACAAAAACCACGGACGTCAACAATAAACGACGCTGAGGAAGCAGGTTGAACGAGGCCGAATTTGGAATTTTTTATTTGAAAATTGGAATTGGAATTCAAATTTTCCTTGAGTTAGACAGGCCGGGTGTTAATCTCCCTTGGCGACAGTGTAAACCGATAGTTGTGTGAGCGTGTAGGTAGGGTCACAAAATGTGAAAGGTCAAAATCGTTTTTATTGTAAATGTCTCTTTTAACTGATAAACTTACACACAGACATTAATATCTCGGCTCAAAATTGACCTGCAGACTTGAATAAGGTACTGTTGAATTTGTTTTGTCAAGACCTACCCAAATATGCAGGTTATATAATCAACAAGCAAGTTAGAAAAAGTTACTAAAATGGCTAAAAACCAGTATTTGTTCTAAACGTACAGCTGTCCTTGCATTATCTGTGGTCCATATAGTTTGTTCTAATATGTGTTCATATATTGTCCTAATCTGACTTAAAAATACATTATTTTGAATTTCTGAAATATCAACACCCCCCCCCCCCCCCCCCCCCAACAATCATCTGTGAAGAGACTGGGCGAATTACTGACGCAGGAATGTAATATCCCAGTGATGGTATTTAGATTACAGTTTCTACAAGAAAGCCTCACATCTGGGAGATTCCCATACAATTCATTCGTATCTCCAAGAGATAGAATCTGACCTAAACTAAACATCGAAGATAACAGATGTTACACAGTGGAACAATACCTGTGAAAATGTGTTTTCATTGTTCCAGCTTAAGTATTAGTCTTTTATTCACTTCATATACAACATAATTCTGCAGTATGCACTTGGCGAGATGCAACTAAATATGCCAGGCAATAAATCGTGCAACATAGTGTCTTTTACGTCTGTTTTTAATCTGATTTAGTATGTTGTTTGTTCGCTCGCTTTTAACACTAGGGTAGTCCATGCTGGATTGATATTTTAGTGTTACAAGTACCCCTCGAAATCAGGCGAACTCACGCCATCTTCACGTAAACATTATTTAGTAAATCATAAAAATTAAAAAAATTAAGTTGCATGTCCTTGACAGGACGTAACAGTCAACCCCAGCATTTTCGCTGTTCGTGATTTCTGGGCAAATTTTACGTTCAGTAGTTTGCCATTGCTTTCTGAACGACCGGCTCCTATACCTTTTTCGAAAAAACCACCACCGCCGTGTTTCGAACCCGGGTATACGGGCTCACAAACCGCGTTCGCAAGCCCTAAGCCACAGAGACTGGTGGTAAATCATAAACAGATTAAAATTCTGAGGATGATTGCAACGTCATGTCAAAGATATGCAAGTAACTACTGCAAAGGTTGTTATTGATTTCATTCCGCTCGTTGTTCTAACTATGACCTTGTCTATTGTTGTTTTGCTGGTTATTGTTTAATACTTTTTGTTAATATTATCCTTACTATTGCTGATGTTGACACCATCATTAATCCTGCTAATCCTTTGGTTAGTATGGTAACTTCTTATTACTTACTGATTTTATTGCAATTATCATTAACTAGTATGCTTATGAGAGACCTGGACACTTACTAAACCAGCTGAACAGCGCATACATGCTTTTGAATATAAATGTTACAGACGGATTCTATGAATATCTTGGGTAAAGAAAAGAACAGGTGCATCCATACTTCAAGAGCTGAATATTGGAGAGGTTTGGCTATTAGAGACGATAAAACAACGAGAATTGATATAGTTTGGTCACTTGGGGCGTCATGAAAGTTTGGAGAAAGCAGTGGTGGAAGGGTATATGCCTGAGAGGAGAGGAGGAGAACGTCAAGGAGAAGATTGGTGCAGGATGTGGCGGATGATCCCCAGATGGGTGTTTCAGACGCGGGACATCTTGCTTGTGATCGAACGAAGAGTTGTTATGGCAGCGAATGAATGCATGAATGAATGCATGAATGAGTATGCTTATAATTAATGATGATGATGAGTATGCTTATTATTATCATTATTGTTAGTGACTTATCCTTTCAGTTCTGTTTAGCTTGTGCTATTGTTTATACTTATGAAGCTATATTGGCACAGCGGTTAGTGCGTTGCCAGCTAGGACAAGATCTAGGTTCAATCCCCAGCAGAGGCAGGGTTATTATATTTTTTTTTCGGGGAAAGTCCAGCTCTGAGTCACCCCAGCCTCGTAAAAATATGTACTATAGAATTTCAAAAATTTAGCTGAAAATTATCTGGAA
>JACEFZ010028289.1:325000-332500 GCA_014155875.1 Cepaea nemoralis | reverse complement strand
GCCAGTTGCTCAACATGTGGCGGTAGAAAAAACATGTAAAAGACCATGGGGACGGTAGATGAGACTTGGATTCACAAAATAGTAAAAAACAGCTGAAAGAAAATCGTCTTGGCAGTGACGAAGATGTCATACTGGCTTGTGATTACTGGTTTAGTTCGAAAAATAGGTTGTTTTATTCTGAAGGTCTTTTCAAGGTCATGCTTAGATGGCATACATGCATAAATTCAGGTGGTGGCAAAATTCAGAAGGAATAAGCACTGTGCCAAATTTCAATTTTCTCCGCCTACTATCTATGGTCAGGCTAAAGACTTATGAGAAGCCCACATATGGCTTCACAAAAATATGGATGCACAAATATCTGAAGAATATCTGAGACTCAGTTCGATAATTACGATGAATTAAAAAGAAATTCTGATCGAGATTTGCCAGCTGTTCCCTCGCTTCGCGCTCACGTGGGAAACAAAGGATTTTAACTATTAACCGTTTTGATCGCTGAAGTGGAATTAAACTTTTCAGACCAGAGTTATAGCAAGTCAATCTAGATGTAAACAACGATGGAAGTATTAGTTGTTAACTGTGATAGTGGTCTAAAGTAATTGTAGACTTACGTTGTTTGATCGACTGAGATAGTAAAGTTCTAGCTTAGATTTAGAAGACCATCCATCCATCCATCATGTGCCATGCCGATAAGCGTGGGCGGTCATGTTTTGCGATCTCACTCGATCACCAGAGTCGTGGATCAGCTCCGTGTTTCTGTCTCGACCATGCCACGTGACCAAGCCATCCAGGTATTTAATTCTCGGTCTTCCCTATAGTCTCCTCCCTTCGATCTTGCCAGTTGTCACCAAGTTCTCCAATTCATTTCTTCTCATAACATGCCCAAAAAATTTTGACTGTCTACGTCTAATGTCTCTAATCAGTTTACGATCTTCATTTGTTTCTTGTAGGACTTGTTCATTGGTTTTTCTGTCTGTCCATAGCATTCTTTGCATTTTCCTCAGAAACCACATTTCCACACCCATGAGATGTTTTTCAGCTTGTCTGTTCATTGTCCACGCTTCACATCCATATAAAAGGACAGACTCTATGTAGCACTTCAACTTTCTTATTCTCGTTTCAGTTGATATCTTTTTATTGGTCAGTATGTTTTTCATCTTGCAAAAGGCTAACTTCGCCATGGCAATTTAGAAGACACAACTGATAAAAGTACTGCATACCTAGCTGCTGTGGCTTTGGACCTCACAGTTGCCATTACATATATGCCTACATAATTCTCATCGTCATCGATAACTGAGTATATCAGGAAGTAACTCGCGGTTCCTGTGATTAGGATCAACCTCAATATCAGACTTTGTCACCAATATTAACTTCAGTATATATATATATATATATATATATATATATATATATATATATATATATATATATATATATATATATATATATAATGCCAGGTCTATCCAGCCAGTTAGGACATAGTACCCCCCGAACTTTGGTTCTATAACCGTCTATAAACAAAAATAATTACTGAGGTCCTTGAAAGGCATAATACTGTAAAAAAGCTATTGAGAGAAATAAAAAAGAAGCGCGTGAAATTTTTCGGCAACACTAAATGAGAATGTTCTTATGGAAAATATACTGGAGGGGAAAGTTGAAGGCAGACGAAGAAGAGTTAGATAGCAATAGAATTACGAAGATAACGTTAAGAAATGGACGAACAGGTGTCTGTCGGAATGTACAACCAGGACCAGAGACAGAACGAACGAATAAACAAACTTTATTTTAAAAGGGTTAGGAATTGAGTAATTGTGAGGTTAACTAAGGCTAACCAAAATGGTGAAATATGAAATAACATACACTTTCAACAACGCGTACTTTGCCTTTTGGCAAAGAACACAATCCTTACACCACCATGCATGATTTCTCTCTCTGCCACCGTCTTACAACACCATTCATGATTTCTCTCTGTGCCATCGTCTTAAACACCACCATGCATGATTTCTCTCTCTGCCACCATCTTACAACACCATTCATGATTTCTCTCTGTGCCACCGTCTTACACCGCCATGCATGATTTCTCTCCCTGCCACCGTCTTACAACACCATTCATGATTCTCTGTGCCATCGTCTTACAACACCATGCATGATTTCTCTCTGTGCCACCGTCTTACACCACCATTCATGATTTCTCTCTGAGTCACCGTCTTACACCACCATGCATGATTTCTCTCTGAGTCACCGTCTTACACCACCATGCATGATTTCTCTCTGTGCCACCGTCTTACAACACCATTCATGATTTCTTTCTGTGCCACCGTCTTACACCACCATGGATGATTTCTCTCTGTGCCACCGTCTTACACCACCATGCATGATCTCTCTCTGTGCCACCGTCTTACACCACCATTCATGATTTCTCACTGTGCCATCGTCTTACAACACCATGCATGATTTCTCTCTGTGCCACCGTCTTACACCGCCATGCATGATTTCTCTCTCTACCACCGTCTTACACCACTATGCATGATTTCTCTCTGTGCCACAGTCTTACACCATCATGCATGATTTCTCTCTGTGCCACCGTCTTACACCACCATACATGATTTCTCTCTGTGCCACAGTCTTACACCACCATGCATTATTTCTCTCTGTGTCACCGTCTTACACCGCCATGCATGATTTCTCTCTGTCTGCTTGTACTTCTTCTAACGTGTATTTTTGCAGTCGTCATGACAGGAGAAGAACAATCTGGGTTTGTGAAAGGAAAATGTACAATTAATGATGTGTAAATGCTGAAAACATTAATTTAACTTTCTATAGAAATAAACAACGACCTATATCTTTGCTTTATAGACTACACAAAGGCTGTTGATAAACTAAGAAATGTCAACATGATAAAGATGCTTGCAGTTCTACAAATTGATGGGGACCACCTAAGACTTGTAAAAATATGTATATATATATATATATATATATATATATATATATATATATATATATATATATATATATATATATATATATATATATATATATATATATATATATTGGAAACAACAAGATTCTATAAAGACTGATAATGAAGAAGGTCAATATCAGCCTATTAAGAGAAGTGCGAGACATGGATGTGTAATGTCATCAGATCTTTTTCTCCCTATACAGTGAAAATATTTTCAGAAATGTAGAAGATATTAAATGAATCGTCATTGGGGGACGGAACATCAATAAAATTAGATATGCGGATTATATAGTATTGACTGCAGACAATGAGCAGGATCTGCAACATTTAGTAGATGCAGTTTATGCACACAGTGAACAATTAGAGTTAAAATTAAATTGTAAGAAGACACGGTCGTTACTATGAAGAAGAAGAAAGAACCAATACAAAAATACAAAACGAATCTATGCATCTATCTCGGAGCAGTCATAACATCTGATAGGCGATGCCTTGAAGAGATTACAAACAAGAATCGCCACGGCGAAGGTAGCTTTCTGAAAGATGAAAAACATACTGACTAATGAAAATATTTCAATTGAAAAAAGAAAAAGTGTGTTGAGGTGCTACATAGAAAGTGTACTTTTGTATGGATGTGAAGCATCGGCAATGAGCAGACAAGCTGAAAAAACAGTTGATGGCTGTGGAAATGTGGTTTCTGGGGAAAATGCAAAGGATACCATGGAAAATGAAAAACCAATGACCAAATCCTATAAGAAACTAATGAAAATCATACACTGATTACAGAAATTAGGCGCAGACAGTCCACAGGTTTTGGTCACGTCATGACAAAAATAAATTGGAGAAATTGATGACAAATGGCAAGATCGGGGGGGGGGGGGGGGGGAAGAGGAAAAAAGGTTAAGGCAGAGAAGTACATACATGTATGACTTGACCACGTCTTATGGTCGAGATAAGAACTGTGAGCTGATCCACGACTCTGGTTATCGAGTGAGATGGCGAATCATGACCGCCCACGCTTATCGGCATGGCACATGATGAATAACAGATATTCTGCAATCCCCTTGTCTCTTCTCATGAAATGATCAAAGAACAGCGAATATAACATGAAGATTAATGTTAGCCACACAAGCTAGAGACATCTCCATCTCATCGGCACCTAACACAATTCCCAAATATACAAACATACATGAAGCATACATATTTCATACAGGAAACTCACAGGCTAATAGCAGGAACAGGAAAATTAAAGCAAACGGGTGGGGGTGGAAGGGGGGAGGGGAGGTTGGATACAAACTTCTTGCGTATTCCAGTCATCATAAATTGAACTAAATGTTAGCAGTTTATTCTGCCTGAAAACGGCAGCAATTTTTATGTGCACACGTGATAAATCAGTCATAGAACCTTCTTAATCAACTGTTCGTAACGCTTCCAGTTGAACAATTGGGCTCGCCTTTGTATTTTCTTGGTGATTTGGGCTAGAGTCATATTTTGAATGAGTTTTAATTTTAAGAATTAACAAATGAAATCGTCGCTGTATATCTGCCTCTCCGCTAAAATAAAAACACTATGCTTATTTCCTCCTCCTCCTCCTCCTCCTCCTCCTCGTCCTCCTCCTCCTCCTCCTCCTCCTCCTTCTTCTTCTTCTTCTTCTTCTTCTTCTTCTTCTTCTTCTTCTTCTTCTTCTTCCTCTTCCTCTTCTTCTTGTGACTTGTCTGCAGCAAATATAGCTTTTATGACACTCTAATCATCTCTGTCGTCTGATTTGAAACACTTGCTTACATTACTATTTATTGCAGCCATGTGGCGAAGGGTTACCAACGCAATTCGCAGTCCCCTATACCACATTCGAAACACAGCTGCAGGCGATTTGGAAGCAGACTGCTTTGCGCTAATTTTCATTCATTGCTGGTCAGTCAGAAAGCAATGGAAAACTGCTGAACGTATACTTGCCAGAAAATCAAAAACAGCCAAATAAATTGGGTTGACTGCGACGTCCTGTAAAGAATATACAACTAAATATTTATTGCCTAGATGTAGAAAATTACCTACTTCCACAACATCACGCCACCTGCTTGGACCGGTCACACGATTGGCAGTGAATGTTTTAGTATGTTGTTTAATACAGAAGTAGACAAATGTTAAGATCAGCTAAAGCAGTTGTGATTCAAATGGCCTAGTCTTTGTGGTGTAAACAAAAAGACTGATAGTCGGTATACAATTACCGTGGCTGATAATTAACATGTTAGTGGGAATATTTGTTGTATATTTCCGCGACAAGATGTTTAGAAAAAAGCCAGCACGTGAGTTGTGCAGTCTAGTATTTGGGCCAACATTATTAAAGTTCACAGAGGGAAAATATTGTTTTGAAAACAATTAGTTCCAAAAATATATTATTCCCGAGGGAAATTTGACTACCTCCCCGGAAAAGGCCATTAAAAACATCCACTAATGGCAGCGTTAGTTATGTATTCCAGTTTTCTTTTTCTGTGTGTGTGTGTGCGTGCGTGCGAGCGTGCGTGCGTGTGTGTGTGTGCGTGTGTGTGTGTGTGTGTGTGTGTGTGTGTCTCAAAATTACAAAAGTGTGCACGACTAGACTGTTAGATTAATTACTATATAACATTGCAAGAAGTACCTAGAATATGTTTCTAGAAAATGTGATCTGCAACGGAAAAATGCATTGTAAGGATAAACAATGAAATGTGTGCGTTTTTTAGGTTATTTTTTTAAAAACAATTTCTCATAGAAAATAAACTTTCTTGACAATACAATATTCTTTGTTTTCTTCCTCGTTCGCACTTAGACATCAACGTTAAAGTCACTAATAAAAGTAGTAGTTCGTTTCAGAAGCATGTCATTCTTGTGCAGTTTTTGGTTGAATTAAGTTGCTTATTGAATATGTTCCCCCCCCCCCCCCGTTCGCAGTTAGGCATTGAACCGTTAAGGCCTGTGGAGTGTTTATGCTTGTAGCTACGGTTTGCAGTCGCATTTTCCTCATGTTGGACTGGTAGTATATTGTTTCGTCGCCCTACTACTGAGTGAGTGCATGGGCGACACTGTGAGCTGTGAAATTCGCGTGGAATGCTTT
This sequence comes from Cepaea nemoralis, assembly GCA_014155875.1. Taxonomy (NCBI): domain Eukaryota; kingdom Metazoa; phylum Mollusca; class Gastropoda; order Stylommatophora; family Helicidae; genus Cepaea; species Cepaea nemoralis. The sequence continues at coordinate 326,456 of JACEFZ010028289.1, read as the reverse complement.
TACATCTGTCCTGTAAAGTTACCTGCATGTTCAGAACAATGGCTACCGGCTGTTGCTGAATTGACTGATTTGTCTTTTCGGTTCACGAGTGCATTTTTTCAGGAGACTCCTGGGAGTCGGCGCTGAAGCTGAGGAGTTCGCGCTTTGTGCGACTCTTTCGGCGGGTCGCCCTGCGGTAAAAGACCGAGCCATGTGAGAAAACCCGGGTCAATGAGGTCTTTCTGGTGACTGCCGAGTCCATCGACGATGAACTGTGGTTTGCGTGGATGAATGTTGTGTTGGCATTCTGGCGGCGGCATTATGCAGTGTACCTCTGCGGGCTATTGGCTTGCCGAGACTCCTGTCTATTCCACTTTTCACATTGGACAGTGGGGAGCATTTTGTGTGATATTTACTGGCACAGGAATGGAACATAATGGGGACGACTCGTTGCCGTGAAGTTGAAACCTCGACTAACTAACTAACCAACTAGGGACTGCGAAATGTGACTAGCCTTCACCGTTCAATTGCCACACACACACAGAGAGAGAGACACACACACACACACACACACACACACACGCACGCACGCACGAACGCACACACACACACACACAAAGATCCCATATACTCATCTTGAACCTGGGACATAGGTGATATTTCAATATGCGTTCTGTTCACAATGTAAAATTATGGTTTGATTTTGCCTTGAAACTCTATGATAGGTATAATATTTCATATGATCAGGGCCGTCTTTTGTCCACTTTGTATTGAAATAAACTTTTATTCAGATGATTATTGCTTCATAAATTATGACGAAATAATGTTGTTGTAGATACCCACCCAGTTTTACAAGACGATCTGCTTCCTGGGTTCCCGATATGTATCGGTTGGCATCTGTTGAATCGAAATCTGTGCTCAGATTTTAAAGAGTCATAATCACATCATATTTTTCTCATCCGCCATTATTTTCAGTGCCGTTATTACTGTTAGATTCATTCCAAACTACCATGCTCTACCCATGAGTAGGTTTTCTATAAGCTCTACCCATGAGTAGGTTTTCTATAGGCTCACCCATGAGTAGGTTTTCTTTAGGCTCCACCCATGAGTAGGTTTTTTTACAGGCTATATCCATGAGTAGGTTTTCTATAGGCTCTACCCACAAGCAGGTTTTCTATAAGCTCTACCCATGAGTAGGTTTTCTATAAGCTCTACTCATGAGTAGGTTTTTTATAGGCTCCACTCATGAGTAGGTTTTCTATAAGCTCTATCCATGAGTAGGTTTTCTATAAGCTCTATCCATGAGTAGGTTTTCTATAAGCTCTATCCATGAGTAGGTTTTCTATAGGCTCTACCCATGAGCAGGTTTTCTTTAAGCTCCATCCTTGAGTAGGTTTTCTACAGGCTCTACCCATGAGTAGGATTTTCTTTAGGCTCTACTCATGAGTAGGCTTCTATAAGGCTCCACCCATGAGTA